>PYXC01000631.1:432500-512500 GCA_015244755.2 Tenualosa ilisha | reverse complement strand
AACACAGTATATATTTATGGATATTCTCAACCAACCAAATTATTGTAAACAATATTGATAAACTCACGTTGCGGCGCATTACTGGGGACGTCTTCCATCTTTCAAGTATTGGTGTTACATTTAGGTACTTCCGGTAGGATTCAACGAAGTTTCCAGTCGAATCGTTCCGCATGCTGTCAAGACCATTGATAAAGAATGAATATTCTGCCCTTTTTTGGCTAGCCTACAGGCATTAAGATTGTCGATACCTATTTGTTTTATGTGTGTGAGGTAAATGTTTGTGTTACATTATTTTTTTCAAAACCTGAAGTTTGAATGGTGTAAAAATCATCATTGTAGGCAGGTCCAGTCAGCAATTTGTTTTGGGGAGGTTATAATGATCAGTCACCCATTATTGCTGACTAGCTTTAAATAAATTCCAGTTGTGCTTGAGTGATATGGTCTAGGCAGGTGATTAAAACCAGCGAATAAGCATGGCCATTTAGGCTTCGGCTACCATGTCCACAGGCGAATAAGAATTCTCTATAGGTTATGGCGGGTTGAAAATAGTTTTAGCTTAAGCACGTTCACATGGGACTGTTGAAACTTGTGGATAGGCATATGAATAAATAGAATGCTCTAGTCTTGAATCTTTCTAAAGATTTTAAAAGCTTTGGAACTTGTGCAGGCGATTGCGTCACAAACAGTGGCGTCTCAAATAAACCAAGTGTCATAATGTTTTCTGCTTATCATATAAATAACCATCTCAGTTGGGCACAGACCTAGAGGCTGATAGGCTACATAACATCTTGAACGCGCGTTAGAGCTGTGCTGTTTTTCTAAGATGGATTTCATGATGTCGACTCAGCCATGTTTTCGGGCCAACACCGCGATTGTCCTCCCCAACTTGCGATCTGTCATTAAGGACAGCAAAAGAAACATGCCATCACCTTTGATTCAGCCCAGGCAGATAAGTGGCAGGCGAGACGCATTTCGGCTCAGGACCGCCGATACCAAGATGCCTCCCTTGAAGCCAGCAGTGTCAATATGCTCCCAAATAACACCTGAGCAGTGGACTAAGGCGAATATAGCCAATTATAAGCTATCAGAAAACAACCGCAGATTTGCCGAAACTTTTCGTAGCGACACTCTAAGACTAATTCAGAACAAGGACCAATTCACATTTAAAACCCAGAACGAGAGCAGTAAATGGATATGTGAGCGGATTGAGGATATATCCTTCTGGAGCAATGAGATGAGACATGAGACTGAAAAACTCATGAAAGACTCGGACATGCTCAAACACATAAAGATGCGACTTGACAAAGCCATTGCAGAGACAGATGGACCATTGCAGGTAGCCTTGTGTCAACTGATGGAAGACATTAGGATGCCTTTCTGTTGTGTTCTGTACCCTGAGTAGCCTACAGTTTACCTTACATTGCACAACACTTTCGACGCTGCTAGAAATTTTGGGCCCTATGACAGAAAATTATTTTGGGCTTCCCAAACATTGATTATAATATTAAAATGTTCTCTAGGGCCCCCCATCAGTGCCAGGCCCTTGGAATAATCCTAACCCCCCCCCCCCCCCCCGGTGGTGCCCCTGCCTACAGCATGTATTACAAGGCCTTTCATGTTACATTGCATTGCAGGTAGCTCAAGAGTGCCTTTGTCAGAGGCAGAAACGGATGGGTGCTGATCTGGTGAATGATGAAGTGGAGAAAGAGCTGAGACAGGTAGGTTATAAGCCTAGGCCAGTTAAGACAGTCTATCATGAGCTACTGATTAATTGAATTATTTATTCATTGATTGATTGATTGGTTGATTGGCTTTTTATGCGCTTCCACAGGAGGTAGCTGTGGTAAAGAATTGCCAGGAACATCTGGAGAGAATCAGAGATAAAGTGAAAAAGCAACTTGAGTAAATAGCCTATGCCATCTGTTGCCTAAAGAGCTAGCACTAAACTCCAAATTGTTTAACTGTATCTGTACACAGCATTAGACATGATTGGAGTGTTCTCTGTCATTGGTCATGCCTAGGCCTGTTTTAAAATTGAGAAATTCAGCATTCGGTGTTGTTTAATTAATACACTGCCACAAAAGACTGATCATTGCACACAATGATTAATCACCAATAAGGTAAAAATCTGGACATTCAAAGGGAGTTCAACAGCATAAGCCAAGGCATAAGGACAAATTTTTTTCATTCTAGAGCTAATCGCATGGCCCAGCTCATGTTAGAGAAGGACCTGAATGACAAGCATGTAGCCTTTGAGATTGATACCAGATGTCATAAAATGACCAACTGCAGCACTAATATTCAGTTCTACCCTAACCTCAACAAGCTGGATAAGAGGTAAGTGTATGATCTTGTCGGTTTTGGATATCCTCTTGGTCATGGTAATTCAGGAGAAAGTTTGTTTGGGGGGAAAAAAATGCAACGTTTCAAAGTAGGTCTGGAGGATAGGCTAATGCTTGGCTGAAGTATTGTGAGCAGCTCAGATATGTGAATGTTCAAAGCCAAAACTGCACGGAGGAAGCAAAGCCCTGCTGGAGACTGGTTTCCTTTTGGTTTTTCCCTGGAGGGCCATTTCACGGGTAGAGACGTCTGCAGTGTGATGGAGGTTTTTTTTTAAAATAATGAACTAGAAGGTGATTGGCTGATGGCTAGGCATTTGTCACCCGTAGCTCTTGAGTTAAATTAAATCATAGGCTGTGTTTCGTAAATCCTGTGGGATGAAGGAATAATCTCCCATTTTTCTAAACATGGTACATTTTTATTTGGGGAAACTAAAGAGATCAGTCTTTTAATTCACATTTAGCCATTACACATGGCTTTGCTGAGGAATCCCATCTGTGTTTTACGGATGGGGTATGACAATTTACCCTGGGTATCGTGTGAACGCTCCATACTAAAGAAAGTTCCAGAGGGGTTGTCATGTGGCTGTTGTGTGAAGGTGTCAAGGCTAAAAGTTGATCCTTTGTCAGTGTTAAGCACAGGGGTAGAGAAATGTGATATGTGTTAAATCTGCCCCACCCTTTACACATTCCAAGTAAATACTCCTAGGTTCAGTCAGACAAAGGCACGTGTGTCTGGAAAGATCTTATTATTTATTAGTATCATCACTAAAGGAATTATATCCAAATTAGATCAAAATAAAAGCTAAAATGTTGTCCATCCTAATCATAGGAATGTATTTTTTTAATGCCATGATTGTCATCATACACCTTCAGAATATCTGGGGCAGAATATTTTTCCTCTTGATGGCTCAGTGCCACACAGTCCTGCAGGGGGTGTCAGAGAGGTCAACACCATTTAAACCAAAACAAAAGGTCTTTTATTGTCAGATGGTGTTGGAAACTAATTTGTTTTTCACATGTGTGCTTTGACCGTTAGACTACTTTCCTAGTTTCCGACTTTTCCTAGACTAGTTTCCTCAAACATTAGGCATGTTGCCAGAGTGTTGGCCAATATGACAGCGATTATTTGAAGAGAACGTGCATCTATCAGACTGTCAAACACACTCCCAAAACACATGGCAGAGAAAGCCTTCAAGGTACTTTGATCAAGTGACAGCTCTAGTCACCCACATCTGGAAGCTGGAACAATTTATGTTGTTTTCTTTCTTATAGTAAATTATGTCTTTTTAGATTAGACTACAACCGTCTAAAAGGAAGTGGAAAGTTGGGACACGGACAGACTACGTCCACGTACACAAAGGCATCTCTGTAACGTGTCGAGTCAGGGGCGAGATGGGAGGCAAATGTCAGTCGGTTGTCAAGAAAACTGGCCTGTCTTGTTCCTCTTGCGCCCACCCCCATTCTGACCCTCCTCTTAATGTTTGTAGTTCATAGAATATTCTGAAGTTGTATTTGTACAAGCGTGTGTGTGTGTGTGTGTGTGTGTGTGTGTGTACATAGCAAGACAAAAAAGAAAGGGGAAAGCATTTTGTACAAAAGGAAAGATGGAAAGAACAGGTGTTAGAGAGGCAGGAAGAACAGGTGTGGCATGACATGAGCACCTGTATTAAAAGCAACTAGACATCAGTTTTAATGCCTTCAGGCCAATGTTGGATCCCTAACCACACCCAAGTGTGCACTGGCTAGTTCACTCGTGTTTGGTCTGGTCTGTAATCTTCAGATAAGCCATTGTTTCAGAGAACCTCTCAATGCACTGAACATAAATCACTTTCATCCAAATACACGCTTATACGCTGCCTTTGATCATCAGCCTTGGCGTTCAGGATGACAGACAGCAGTCACCACTCACCACTTATCTTATCTGCTCTGAATTATTTATTTATTTATCTATCTATTTATTTGTTTTTTTGTACAAGCAATATGACAGACGAGTCTGTCTGACTACATATTTTACATGAAAAAAATGCAGGATCATTTTGCTGTCAGCAAGTCGACAGTGCAATATGTCATCAGGACTGCAACTGCGATGGCAAGTGAAAGAGAGCTTGGGTTATGCAGTGTTTTCAAGATAGGCCCTCACAAAGATGTTACCTATGTGAAATAAAGCTCTGTGTAGTCCAAGTGCTGTGAAATATTACAGGTGGAAATGATTACATTGACCTGCCAAAGGTTAATATGGCATTTTTCATAGACTGGGGTGACAGCAAATGGCATGCCATTTCACATATCTCAGATCATCCCTTCGATAATTCCCTCGCAAGCCAAATCGGTGCTGTTAGATCTGCCACCCCTTTGGCTAAATGTCAGACTGAAAAGGTTGGGATAGTCATTCATACTATGCTGTTCAAACAAAGCCTCTTAGAAGTGACTATGCATGAGATAAGAAACTACTCTAAATGTGAAGATCTTTTCTAGAAATCTAGAAATGTAATTTGTAAAGAAGTCATCTCTTGGTTAGATACCCTTAGCTATCAATAAAACATAACTCTAACCTCTAGGCCACACTAAAAGCACAGCTAAAGTGTAGTACAAGTGCCAAACAAAAATCAGAAGCAGAAAATGTTATTTATTTATATATTTATTATGTCTGCACCACATACACATAGCGGTCATGTCTTGTGTCAATGGTTCCATTCATTATCATGCAATCTAATTGTTACAGCACATGTTCCATGATTCACAAATGTTCCGCTTCTGTTGGAAATAGACTAGACACTGGACTAACCCAAGGTAACTCTCCAGTGTTTCAGTGCCCCAGACATGGGCCAAGTTCTCTGAGGACAACATCATGCTGTCCCAGAGAGAGAGGGTCAACACCCAGAAGATCGTGGAGGAGGCCGAGAGGGTGATGCAGAGCACCTCCGCCCGCATGTGGAGCCAGTTCCACTGTGTCAACGTGGCCTTCACCAACCGCATCGCCCAAACTACCGAGGCCAAGAACCAGCTGCAGTACCACCTGGCTAAGGTAAGACAGCCTTGTCGTACCAATATATGATACATACAGGACTCTTATTTGTTCTGAGAAGATAAAGTGCCATGGAAGTCCCCATATATAATTTGTATCCTGGTATTCCAAGGCAAGGTTTCAAAGTGGAGCCTCAGTGTCTCTGACCAAACTCCCTACAGTAGAGGGAGTCCACTGCTTTTCTAGACACACAGGCCTCTTTACAGCAAATGGGGAAAACCTCACTTCAACCACCACCAGTCACAGCCGAGCAGAATTGTGAAGTTCATTCTGGTCCAGAATTTCCATCCGTACCAGTATTTCGCTGCATCCCTCTGTTTTATCAATCAGTGTGAGTCTTGATCAAGGAATGAGTTTGAAAACAATTAGTTAAACCCTTTGATAGTATGCAAGGGTGTGGCAGCATGTTTGTCAGACATGGCAGTATGTTTGCCTTGTGGTCCTCACACACCCTGATAAATTCTCCATTAGCTGTTGGCAAATGCACTCTCTGTTTGTGCAGTGCAAGTCTCCTCCTCTCGCCTGACAAGAGAAATTCATCACTTTGACAAAACCACACAGCACACCCAAGGAAGACATTTCCCTTGCGCGTTGCCTCGCTGCAGTCCCTGCAGTTGTGCATAAAGCCCAGAGGGTCTTGAGGCTTGGGGTTGGAGAGCGGGCCAGCACACAGGGGAAGGGAATGTGTCGTTTTCTAGATGCACAGTTCAAGGCACGGGGATGGGCTAACATTCCGGCATGCTAATGAAGATGTTAGCGGTAAGCTAAGGGGCAAGCCCTGCGGGCTACATTAGGACGCGTGTGGGGGGGGGGGGCTCATCCTCAGCCTCCTACACGATCCCCAGAAGGCCTGATCTGGATTACATCTTGCCCGAGGCTGAGATTTCTTTCTCTCTCTCCCTCTCTCTCTTCTCTCTTTCTCTCTCTCTCTCTCTCAGAAATGAAGTGAGCCTCAGCAACACAACTGTAGTCCCTTTTGAAGGGATTAAGCAATGCTCTGTGAGGCTTGAGGCCAGGCCCCTCACTGGGCAGTGCTGTCTGCTGGAGCAGGCAAAAGCGGACTCTGCTCTTTCTCTCTCTCTCTTTCTGTCTCCTTTGGTCAGCGTGAAGTCGGGCTTCGCACACATTCCTCTGAGCAGGGGAGAATGGGCTACTGACACTGGTTTAGCCTAGAAGCCCAAAACTCTGACTCCCACTGCTCAGGAGTCTGGTTGTGCTACTCTCACTCACTCACACACTCACAAAAAGAAAAAAAAAGAGGGACCTTGCGTGACCTAACAAGGGTGTGCATGCTTTTGCAGGGGTGTAGGTCATGCTGAAGTGAACTCATAGGGGTTAGTTTTCTTTGCAGGGGAGTAGCGCACTGTGTGTGTGTGTGTGTGTGTGTTGAGAGAGAGAGAGAGAGAGAGAGAGATAAAATGAATGAAATTCTAAAAGTTTTTAACTTTGTTCCATTTGCCTTAAAAAAGAAAAAAAATACATAATGTAATTTGCATCACATGGATTGTTTCCTCTTCAGCCTCATGCCACCAATATCTCGAGTTTCTGTGATTGACCCAAACATCTGTTTATGGCCTCCATTTCCCAATATAGTTTGTGTGTGTGCACGCAAGCTGTAACCATGAACTCTGCAGGGGCAAAAGGTTTCACAGGCACTGGGATGGCACGTGTGTGTGTGTGTGTGTGTGTGTGTGTGTGTGGGTGTGTGTGTTGCTCTTGGCATTTCAATCTTCAGTATGTTTGCTGAATGCATCATGAGACAGGACATGAGAGACCCAAAGCTGTGGTTTAATACTAAAGTAACTTTCTCTAATTGGTTTCTCCAGTTGCTTCTCAGGGCGCTCAAGTCATTTTTCCCTTTGAAGTCAGTTACTGTAATCTTCATAATGGGGAAAATATTGACCCACGTTGTGTTGTTATGACCCCACAATGGCGTTCTCCGCTCAGAGCCAGTGGGATGCTTTCCAGACAAATCAAAGGCATATAATTTACGTGCAAACAAGCTTTCGCTCAGAATAACCCACAGCATTATTAGCCTGGCAGCCCATGCTACACCATGGCTCAGTCCCAATGCCCCCCCAATCTTAAGCCAATCATGAAGTTGACTGGCATGAATAAGCCAATCATGATGTTGACTGGCATGAATGAGCCAATCATGAAGTTGACTGGCATGAATGAGCCAATCATGAAGTTGACTGGCATGAATGAGCATCATGAAGGCATGAGGCTGTGAGGTTCAGGGCTTGGGTTTTATGGAGATGGGGGTGCATTGGGATTCAGCCCATGCATTAAATGGAGCTAAGGGCTTATAGCTATGCCCAGTACTGGCAATGCTGATTCTAATCAGTGGCTGGCAGCGGCTGGCATTCTGCCAAATCATTTGCAGGGCAATATGAGGTGGCAGTAGCCTTATGGTTAAAAAGGCTTTCCATCCGCTTTAGCTTGGGAATTGCAAAGCATTTTGTCCTGTGCAATATTGAGAAAATAGCCAGGGATGTCATTGAAGATGACAGATCAGCTGCACACACATACACACAGAGGGAAAGCAGTGCAACTAAGTGCACACGCTTACACAAATAGACACAGATACACTTTGCAAACATACACACATTCACTGGAGCAGACATGCTTATACTACACACTTTTTGCTCACACCCTGTTTGCACCTGCTGTGTGTGTGTGTGTGTGTGTGTATATGTGTTTAGTTGCGATAAGATAAGAGATGGTGGCAGCAAGCTGACATGAGAAAGCGAGGCTGAGAGACACGCTGACAGGAATTGGAGTTGACGAGGCGTTCATGCCTGAGAGCGAGAGACTCACTGGCGGCCGGCACTCACCACCACCATCATCTTCATCACCATCCTCATCCTCATCCTATCATCACCATCACTCTTTGCCTGCCATCACTAGTTGATCTGATTTGGCTGTGTGTGTGTGTGTGTGTGTGTTTGTGTCGGGGGGGGGGATCACCACACTCACTTCCCATTTGTGTCTACAAGATGACAGTAGCCAATCCATGACAAGCATGTACATGATTGTCAAAAAAAAAAAAAAAAATTATTCAAACTATGAGGGAGAGTGGTTGTAGCGAATGTAGTGGTTTGTGCAGGCTGGAGGCCTGTATATATATGTGTGTGTGTGTGTGTGTGTGTGTAATAATTTTCATGTAATTTTCATGTAATTTTCATATAATAATTTTATTTCTTTCTCACTTTAATTTAGTATGTTTTGTTTTTTTTGTCCTTAAAAGACACTGCAAGAGATGTTCCAGACGGAGAGAACCATCACCGATCTGGAGAGAAACATCAACAACAAAAAGTTTCCTCTCAAAGTGGCCCAGAGTCGGCTGGAGGAAAGAACCAAGAGGCCCAACATGGAGCTCTGCAAGGATCCTCCGCACAACAAGTAAGCAGCCTTCTGCCAGAGGTCCTGCTTGGACACAGTGCCTGTACGCTATGTACATCAATGCCAATACTCCCTTCTTCACACATGTGTATTAGTTTAAGCATTGATTTACACCAGGCTAATGCTTAACAGACAAACCTAACTTGTAAGCATGTATTTTTTCCTACCATTTTCCATTTCCTACAATTTCCCTTACTTGACCATGCAGTGAGCACAGCTTCACAGGGAAAGGGGGAAAAAAACCCCCACTTTAATCGTAACTTTCACGTAATGACACTGTTTAGAGGTAAAACTGTCTTTAACTTCTGGGGCCATGCTGGAGAATAGCAGTTTCAGCTAGCTAGAAGAAGAAGGCAAGAGTAAATAAATGCTTACAGTAATGTTTCTATCAAACGTAGCATTTCTACTCTCTATTTCCATGCCCCCTCCCAAAGCCAGTGATTTGTTGACGGGGAGCCCTTTATAGGGACGTGTTGAGAGAATATACCAATGCTACATCCCTGGATGTGGTCATTTCAGTAACGCTGTAAGGCATTATGAGCACTGCTAGGATTGACGGTGGCATTTTGGGGGAGCCTCTGAGTGCCTTTCCTAACCTCTCTTGGTCAGTCAATGCTTAGTCACATTCTCAGCTGTCAGGCTCAGTATGGAGACACATTTGTGGGATACCAGGGATCCATTCTGAAGGCTCAATTTTTTTTTTTTTTTAAACCCCCTCATTGTTTACGCAAGCTCAGCTGTGTTTGGGCTGGTTAGACCTGCCAGCTTTCAAATTTGCTCTGATTTACCCCAAACGTGTGAGCCTCCGGAGTCATCATTCACCCAGTCACCCATAAGTAATCATAAACACAAGTTGTGTGGGTGGGTCATAGGCCAATAGCACAGGTGGCTGATTACTTGATTATCAGGGCCATTACTAAAGGTGTCACATAGAGAGGAAAGAAAAAAGAGAGAAAAAAGTCAACTGAAAAGATAAGGTGTGGAGTGTTTACAGTAAATGTCTACTCTAAAGGTCTCTAAAGGTATGTGTGTGTGTGTGTGTGTGTGTGTGTGTGTGTGTGTGTGTGTGTGTGTGTGTGTGTGTGTGTGCGCCTCCCTGTGTATGTGTTTGTGCATGTTTGTATGTATGTGGCTCTATGTATGTGTGTGTGTGTGTGTGTGTGTGTGTGTGTGTTTGCGCATCTGCGTGCATGCGTGTGCACCTGTGTGTGCATGTTTGTATGTGTGGTCCAACCTCCTCAGGCTCCGGAGCGAGGTGGAGAACATCCAGAGTACAGTAAACGCACTGAACCACCGTGTGGCCGAGGCCATGACCCTGTTGCAGCAGCTGACCGACACCAAGTCCATCCTGGAGCAGGAGCTCTTCATCAAGGCCCACTCGCTCTTCATCGACCAGGAGCGCTGCATGGGCCTGCGCAAGAACTTCCCCAGTGGCCCACGCCTGGTGGGCTACACATAAGCCACACCTAGGCCTAGCCTAGCCTAGCCTAGCCCAGACTGGACCAATCCATCCCAGAGTAGCTCAGCACCACTACTGACCACATCTGCATTCCTAATAAAGCCACTTCATGGCTTTACATTAGCCTTTTAGTTGCCTTTCTGAAATATTAATGCTTAAGCAGTTGAGAATATAAATTCTAAAAGTGCTAAGGTGGGTTTTTGCCAGAGCCTCTTGTCCACCTGATTGCAGGGTATTCTACAATGCATTGTGCTTCATACTCACGTGTACAGAAAGATGGTACTTTCAAGACACATGGGTTTACACACACATACACACACACATACACACGCACTCATACATACATGTACACACAAGCAAACCCACTGACTTGTCTTTAGGGTTAGCCAAAAAAAGAGCTGTCTTAGCTCATGAGGTTTGTCACTGATAGCCATCAGGTTCCATTATGAGACAATGGCATAGGTGTTTATGTGACATGAAAGCACCCTTTCCCCCAGGTTGCCAATGCCATAATGTGATCCACCAGTCCGACCGCAGAGGAGAAGGGCACACGAAACATGCAAAGCATCTCTTGGATGCCCTCGGGCGGCGGCACAGATGCAGGCCAAATCCAAGCCAAGCCGTGGCCGCCAAGTCCTCTTCCACTGGGGGACCGTTTTCGACGGATGAGGGTAGCAGGGCTGTGGGCTTCTCATGACACATGCAAATGCCTCCTTGTGCCTGATCTCATCCTTTCAACTCTATGAGTTTGTCTGTCGTAGCTGTTGTTTTTGCATTGTGATTGTCCCGGTATGGACAAAATGATCCAGGTGTAAGCTCCTGCAGAAATGATTTCAGAGGATGCCTAATGTTCAGGTCGTTGCAGAACATTGTGTCTCCATTTCGGCTCCTTTATCTTCCCATTGACTTCCGTAGGCAATAACTCATTTTAAAAGCCTGGTATGACATCAAGGTTGTTTCTTTTTTCCCTCCAATAAAGTTAGCAAGAATGAATTAGGAAAGAATCTGTGTTTGGACAGAACAAATTGGCTTCTTGGTTTTGAAGGACTGAGGCGTACTTTCTTTTTTTCTCTCAGTAAAGTAAGAGACAAGGTAATACATAGCTTTTTAAAATGAGCTTTTTTAATTCTTTCTCTTCTTTTTTTGAGAGGGGCGGGGTGACAAAGTCCTGGCAAGCATATTATAAAATGCTCATCTTCAGTCAGAGAGAAGTGTTGCTTCTCAGTAGAGAACAAAGGAAGGTAGAGGACACAAGACTTTATTTTTTTTCTTTTCATTCTTTTTGAGACTCTTACCTTTGAGTAGCTTTGGGCCTGGCCTGTACATAGAGTGAGGTGGAAGTGTTTTCTTGCGATGAACATGTTTGCACAAAAATAACACCATGACCAAAGCTGTTGTTGTGACAGCAGAGAGCTCCATGCTGAAGTTGACAGAAATGACCTTTCAACAGCAACTTCAAAAAACAAGACCTCAAGCAGAGGTGAAGATAAGTACCTGGTAGAAGAACTCGTACCAGTAAATTAAACTTGGCTGCTTCCGACCAAAAAAAAAAAGGCATTTTGAGTACTTTTTACATGTTGTCTTGTATTTTGTTGTTACTCAAGCTAGTGTATTGTTATTTTACATTTTTATTGACCTGAAGATATGAAATTACATTTCTGTTTTTCAAAATATATTGTCTTATAGTGTCCATTTTCCAAGAAATTGAATTTTTTATTATTTTCATTAAAAATATATTTTTTGAGAAGAGATGTCCCTGTCTGTCCCTAAAGCCTAACATCTTGCTTGTTTTTCCACTGCTGACCACGTTCCAGGCAATATCAGTTCAGGATCTTGTTCTGAATACTGAACACAGTCCTGCCCTGTGCCAAGAAAAGCATTTGATTTTATGGTTGTGTATTACTGCACATAGAAATACAGTTCTTACAGCCGTTGTGTTGCTTAACACAGCAATGGAAAAAAGAGAGCCTATCCCCATTTTAAAACCGTCATGTCCACTAGAGGATACGACCTCAGCTCCACCTAATAGTGTCAAAGGTCAAATATGGGGGGGGCTATCTGTAATAGTCATTCTCTGATCACAATGGATAGACTCAGATACCTATCGGAGGAGTTGCATGTGGAACAGTCTCCTCAGAGGGGGAAACGGTGGACTTAAAAATAACCAGCAGGAAGGAACATCCTGCGCTATTTTTCACCACTCAAGACAAATTCAAGTTTACCCTTCACTGAGCGAAGGGAAAAAGCCAGACGAGCATTTCCTTTGATAACCGTTTCCCGTCTTATTCTATGAATAGTGAGACTGGTATGGAGTGACAGCCGCGCTCAGCGGTGCCAGAACGGTGGTGGTGCTGTTGCTGCTGGGTGTCTGTCCGTCTCGTTCAGACACACCGTGGTAGCCAAAGTTTTGGACTGTCGGCTCGGGCGCGAGATCCCTCGGGAGGAGAGCCCAGGGTGACCTCACACAGCTGTACAAACACATTCCCGACCCACAAATGACACACACACATCAGTGCACCGTGACAGCAATGGGCGTATTAGCAGTAACCTCACTCACACAGCGAAGGGGAGGAAACGGAAAGTATTTTAGCAAAGAAAAAGAGGACAAGCGGTCACTTAAATTGCCTCTAAATCAAGCGAAATAGAGTTCTGCATTAGACACACAGGGACAATTTTTCCAATACAGACATATAGTTACAACTAGGACAGGCTGATCTTTCCCCTCTTTCCCTCCAATTACAAACCATGAATGGATCAGAGTTACAGTATATCTACTCAGTGTACAATAGTGGTATGTACAGTATGCCCTAATCAGGAAAAGGGCAAAGATTTAGCAACATATCCCTATTGGTCAAGAAGGCGTGACCTTTGTTTGCTCAACTGAGGCAAATCTCTTCAGTCCCTTGGATCAATCTGAGTCTGTGCTCAACTGACTTGAACCTGGACTTTGGACAGCTCTGTGGTCAGTTTTTGCACTGTTTGCAGTACCCACACTTTCAGTCTAGCATTGTTTGTGTTGTACAATCCACTCCAAAGCTTTAAAATGTCATGGTTTACGTAAGTCCGTGGCACTTTGATGTAAACGTACGATTGAGGAATGCTATTTGGCAGGGCAGAGTGTGAAGGCAGAATGGGAGACTGGAGCAGCTGGAGCTGAATGCTGGAGGAGCGTTCATAACTCAGAGCAGCGCAGTCCGCCCCACTCACTCTCACTTACTCACTTACACACTCACACACCACACATTCATTCACTCACTCATTCACTCACACACACTCACTCGCTCATTTACTCACTCATGCACTCACACACACAAACACACTCACTCATTCAATCACACGTACACACACTAGCTCATTCACTCGTGCACCCATTCATTCACTCACTCTCTCTCTCTCAATCATTCACTTACTCACTTACACACTCCTTTATTCACTCACTCGTTCATTCACTCACACCAGCTCACTCTCCCATTCTCTTACTCTCATTCTCTTTCTTTCATTCATTCATTCACTCACTCAACCTGTCTTACCACCCTGATGTAGGTAGGGAGGTAGGGAGGTAGGGAGCCCCATCTAGGCAAATCATGGTAGAGAGTGATGCAAATGCTGGGTCACTGAGTGACTCCTGCACGTCGGTGGTGTTTCTATCACCCATTCAGTTAAAGGAGAGGAAAGGGAGGAGGGAGTTAAAATACTTTTACGTTCATATTAGAAAAACCATCCCCATTCCCTTGCTTGAATACACACGCCTACACACGCATGCATATGCACACACACACACACACGCACACACACACACACACACTCAGACATATGCCCACATACATCCATATCTTCCCTCCAGCACATAGATACACATACACACACACATAATACACACACTCACGCATGCACTTTTTAAAAAGCAAACAGGCAGAGTCTCCTTCCTTGATCAGTTTTTTTCTCTTCTCAGTGAAATAGGAGGGGAGGGAAAGGAGACAGAGAGCAGGAGTTCTCAGTCAGATTCAGAGGAGGTGGGAGGGTGTGTGTGAGTGCGCGAGTGTGTGTATGTGTGAATGTGTGTGTGTGTGTGTGTGTGTGTGTGTGTGCGCGCGGGTGTGTGAATGAGTGTGTGTGCGTGCATGTGTGTGTGTGTGTGTAAGTGTACGCGTGCGCACGTGTGTGAGTGTGAGTGTGTGCGTGTGTGTGTGTGAAGGGGCTTCCTGTCTGGCCCCTGTAGGCCTGTATCACTTTAGCCGAGTGTGCCTCAGCTCAGGGGCCAACACGAGGTCTCAAGAAGGAGGAGTAGCATGTTTTAACTCTGACAGGAAAAGATGGAATTTGTGGTAGAATATTCATTCCTTATTCATTCTCTCTAAGAATGAATCAGCATTTAAATGAGTTCGGTAATAGTGAATCATCTCCGAAAAACCAACTCAGTTCTGCCTTAATGACAGATGTTGCCTAGATGTTTTTTGCATGTTCTTTTAATGGTATTTATTTTATTCGTGCTTGTTGCTAAGAGGGTATCAATGAAGGATAGATGCAACACATTGTTGTAATTTGTATGACTTTGTGTTTTGTCAACTAGTTTGTACCTTCAGTGCTGCAGGGGTGTTGAATTAAATGACTAAAAGAAGATCTGTCTCTCTCTCTGTCTTTCTCCCTGTCTCTTCTATGTGCGTGAGTGTGTGTGTGTGTGTGTGTGTGTGTGTGTGTGTATCAATGTGGGTGTGTGTACACTGAGCAGGTCAACCTGCTGCTGACCCAAGGGGCTCTTTGTAGTTGAAACAGCACACCTGTGACCATGGTCTCTGATAAACATGCCCTAGTCACTCTGAAAAGAGCCTGGAGCTCCAACCTGTACTGACCTCAGTGCACCATTCATCACCCCCATTCACTGCAGAGGAGATGGTAGGAGTTATTCCAGTCTAGTACTATGCAATGTTTGTGTGTGTGTGTCTGTGTGTGTGGGTGTGTGTTTCAAGAAAGTAGAATCTTTGAAATGAAAGTCCCTCTTATGCTGAACAAGTGAAATGCTTCTCAGACATTTGCAGGAAAAGGAAGCTGTGACCCAGCAGCCACTAGTTCAAACTGATCTTTGTGCCTTGGCTGGGTGGTTTGATAAGCCACTAGAGACTTTTCTTCTTTTTTTTTTTTTTTTTAGGAAGATCAGACGTTAGGGTTGAGTTCCTCATAGCACATATTTTGGTTTTGCAAGATAAATAGAAATCCTGTATTGTATGTTCTAGGTATTCTGAGTCATGATGACTCAGAATACATATTCTGCAAACAAACATTAAATTAATTTAATAACGTGAAATGAATGTGTTTTTCATTTTTTAACAAAATCCTTGTCCTTGCATTTCACTGGTTCATTTTGGAAGCTCGGTGCCATTTGCAGTGTACTTTCAAAGCAATGTGAGTCTTAATATATACCTGACTGAATTCACTTAATTGAGAGAGAATTTGCAAACGCACCACCATGGTTCTCACTCCACATGCATTGCTATGCAAAAAGCATTAAGATGCTGTATGAATTGTACTGTATTGTAACTATTGTATTTTTAGCATGCATACTGAACAGCAAGCCATAGGACCTTAAGGACCAATGTATTGAAAAAAGGTGTACGAATAAGTATTGTAGAATTCTTCTTCAACGTTATTCATCTATCTAATACACAAAGGTATGGTAAGCATGGAAGAAAATACTGGGTTACTTTTCACATATTCCTGATGTCCTAAGTTGCTGAACAAATTACTCTGTAGAGCACATAGGCCGGTTTCCCAAAGCCTTTTTAATGCTAAGTTGTTCTTAAGTTATACTTTAACCTCTTCCTTAAGGTTATGACATGATTCCCGACATGCTGTACTAGTATACACTGGATCTGGATCACCACTCATATCGTTAAGAACAACTTAGTATAGAAGAGTCTGATGAGATAGCACAGGGAACACACATAGATAAATAAGCAGTTTTGGTAAGATATATCATTAGTCTTCTTAGACCCATATCGCTAATGTCAAAGGGTAAAGTAAGTAAACAATTTTAGTCAGTGCTGAATCTTGCTGCTACTGGTGGTGGTGGTGGGTTCAACTCCGCTTTGCTTCAATAACATGTGGGATGTCTACCAGTGCATAAGATTCAGGAGTTATGTGTGTATGTTGCTGAGAGCAGACAGCGGCTGGGCCAGTAGCCCAGGCCCTGGTGAGCCCCTCTCTGTTTCCCCCCCTCCTTTGGCAGCACTGCTGTTAATTTCACAGCTGTCACCAGTGCCAAGGTTGCTTGACACCATACGGAATGAGACTCGTTCCAATCCCAGGCTGCAAAGCAAAGGCTGCAACACAAACAACACAACACCAACCCTCCACTTCATGTCAGAGCATTGACTTTGTGACTTTGATAATAATGGACTCACCACCCACCCTGTGACCTAAACTAGCCCACCAAAAACAGAGTCTCCCCAAAGCTCTATACTGAGCCTGCTGTGCCATTTGCAAGTATGTGATAACAACTACTATTCTCAAGTTTGTCAGTATTATTGACCTACACAGTTAACTGCACATTTACGTCTAACATGCCCACCCACGTCTTCAGTATAATACTGAAATAGAACCAGCGTTTTCACACCGATACACTCTATCTCTCACACAAGATGTGTGCCATCCCACACAGGCAACACTTGTGCAGTTGAAGATAAGGCCTATGTATAGCGCACCCCTCAGTGCCGTGGTTATGAGTATAAATTATTAAATAACAAAACAGATGCTGATGACACACAAAACACGTTTTTGAGCAATGTGGGTGTTAACTGTTCATCATAGATGTACTGTAGATCATCAATAAGCACATTTTCATGATCACCCAGCCAGAACTCATAAACCTAATAATGTGGTTACCCAGCAACCCTTGCATCACCACCTTTAGAAGCCGCAGAAATCACTCATGATCAACTGAAACTGTGATTAGCTTGAGGATGTTATTTCATGTAATGAAACAAACAAAGCTTTAGTAACATTTTGATTATTAGTTCTTTTTATTTGTTTGTTTATCATTTTTTGTCAGAAAACAATAAAATCACCCCCTTTACAGTTGGATTTCCACATTCTCATCATGAGACTGATAGACAAATTCCCTGAAGGTCTGTGTTTTTTTTTTCAGTTTTACTTTTCCACAACTTTACCATGGGTGTCTGTGTCTGTGTGCAACCTGCTGTGGCTGTTGGATATGCAATGGGAATTCTGGTTCCATACTGCCATTGTGTTAGGTATTTCATTTTCATATCTGATTTGCATCTTCTATAGACTGTGAACCAGCCAAATCTGTGGACCCTCTGCCTGCTCTTGTGTGTATTTCATTTTTAATGAACTAATTAATTAGTACAATGACCTTCTTGTACAGCTACATGTTGTTACAATATGCAATTACAGTTAGAGTCAAGGGTTATAATTTGTCTGAATGTGTAGGCCTACTAACATCCCCTGAAAATCTTAATTAATCAAATATATTTTAACCTGTGGTCACTGAAGATATGTGTGACTAAATATTCTGTCTCAGTCTGCAAATGAGAGAACTGTGTGCAATCCTACACACTAGCATCTGTAGGTCAGCCAATGTTCCACTGATAAACTCAGTCAGTCAGTGAGTGTAACTTATGTGTGCTGGATAGCTGTCAGCGGAGAGCTAGCGAGGCTCCTAAACATTCCCTTTTCTGGCTGACTCTCTCTCTCTCTCTCTCCTATCTCTCTCTCTCTTCTCTCTCTCTCTACCTCTATTTCCTCTTTCTAAAAGCTCCACACCTGATCCTAGCAGGATATGATGTGGTGGAGGAGCAGAACCTGTTTTGCCACCTGCATTTGCCAGACAGCAAGGGATTCACACTCAACCTCTTGCCTGACCTTCAGTTCAAACACAAAAGACAGCGCTCTGTTGAGTTGAGTGCAGAGATCTCTCCAGTTCAAGTTCACTCTGCAAACAACACACACACACACACACACACAAATGCATAAACAACATAACAACAACATAAACAGTGATTGGCAGGTGACAATTTTCAGTCTTCATATGCATTTATAAAGATGTAATAACAACGCATCTTCATATTACATATGAAAGGTCAACAAACCCTAAGGTGCTCATTGAAATTATTTATAGACTGACAGTGGATTGCTTTATTGACTTAAATTTATGTCTTCTCTGGTGAAAAGTAATGGATATTTGGAGAAGACAGCAAGTGACTCTAAACATTTTGGAGTGAACATGCAGACAGGTGTGCAAAAAACTGAAAAGACTCATTCCACAGATCACCACCAAAAAAGACGTGACATGAAAAATGTGTCTAATGGCTCAGAGCACATTGAGTACATTTTTCACATTCCAGGGCATCACCATTGTTATAATTATCAATGGCAACAGATGCCCACAGAATGTGTGTGTGTGTGTGCGTGTGTGTGTGTGTGTGTGTGTGTGTGTGTGTGTGTGTGTGTGTGTGTGTGTGTGTGTGTGTGTGTGTGGGCGCATTGCCTGTTCCTATACCATACTTTCAACAAAACAATAGCTTTCACCTACTGCTTCCTATAAACATTGCAGAATACCAATCCTCCAAGAAGCAGAAGGACCAGTAAGGTGACACTGTTAACTTGATATACACACCAGTCCTTACCATCAGCAAAAAAAAAAATTAGATGGGATGAGACAAAGAGAGAGAGAGAGAGAGCAAGAGAGAGAGAGAGAGAGAGCACAATTCCCGTGGAATCAGGAAATCTGGGGTGGGAGGTGGAGAAGACAGGAACCTAGGGATGCTAAAGGGAGCAATGAAAGGGAAATGAAAAGGCCCAGCCTTTAAGCTGCAGATGATGCCATATCTACAGACTAACTGTGCAGAAGCACACATGTCATAAAGTCACACTCATAGCAATGTGTGGGGAAACAAATGAATACGAAATACATTTCACGTTTTTATGAACGGATTACTACAAAACTTTACTAATGGATCAAGTCATTTAAAAAGCTTTGGATAGGAAAGAAGCTAGAGAGATAGAGAGACAGAGAGAGTGAGTGAGAGAGAGAGAGAGAGAAAAGAGAGAGAGAAGAGAGAGAGAGAGAAAGAGAGAAGAGGGCAGAGATGGGAGAGGAGTTCTCAGTGGTTGAATTTTAGGGGCGAAGCAGCGGCAGCAGGATTTAACTGCTTCCTTTGTGAGTAAATCTCCCACTATAGTCCTTTCCTGTTCCTGGCCTCCTGCTCAAGACAGAAACAGGATAAGCTCCATCGAGTTTCTCCTCATCCAAACAGCCGTGCATTCGCAGGAGTGCACCTAGGAACCCGCTCACAAACTCTCATAATGCAAGCAGTGATTCTTACAACCCGCCTTAAGACAAAATGGGAAAATTGGCTCTCCCAGTTTGTGCATAACCA
Source organism: Tenualosa ilisha (assembly GCA_015244755.2). Taxonomy (NCBI): domain Eukaryota; kingdom Metazoa; phylum Chordata; class Actinopteri; order Clupeiformes; family Clupeidae; genus Tenualosa; species Tenualosa ilisha. The sequence continues at coordinate 492,874 of PYXC01000631.1, read as the reverse complement.
ACCCAAACTGGAAGGGGTAGGCCACCATATAGCATGTAATGTGAATTTATACAAGAACACTTAATCAATTTAACTTTGACATGGTTGAATAACAGAAGACAAAAAAGGAAAAAAAGCAAGCCTATATGCTTCAGAGGGTCTTGCACCTTCCTCCATCACTGTTTTGTCACACTGAATAGCATTCACACATCAACTGGTCTGATGCCAATCTCCTCCCACCTCTCCATCTAAGCTACAGCACAACAAGTATTAAATTCCAGACCACACCCAGTACAACCCGCTTCTGGGCAGGAACCATTTGGGGAGAGGAGGAGCTGTACACTTCTGTTCATTCCACTATTACTATAGAACTCCCTGCCCCTGGTCACGTTTCTAGGCTACTCACTACACATCATTTCAGGCTCCACGTCTAGCCATTTGGGCCAAAAGAAAATCATAATTTGATTCGTCTTTAATTCTTCATAAATGTAAGTAAACTCTTTACTCAACAGACTTAATATATTTTGCGGTCTGAAATAGACTTTTATAAAGACTAGGCTGTGTTCTGCTGGTGAACGTTTAGTTTTATTTGGATAGACTACTTCAGAGGTGAATATGACTGTTTAAAAGCTTAATGACTAGCCCGAAAGAGTGTCCGGTGTGGTTTAAAAGTTTGTGGTTGCCTGGAGTTTTCGGTGCGTGCTGTGAAAGGGGCGTTGTCAACAGCGTGAGCGTGAGGGACGCGCGCTGATGTCGCTAATTGAACCACAGCAGCAATGGGAACTTGTCTGCTGCTGTGTTTATTTCTAGCAGCTGGTGGGACTGTTATTAGGCTATAGGGATTTAAAATGGTTATTTGGGTTAAATTAAAAATAATGTGTTTTCATTGGAGTTAAGTTAAAGGAAGCGACCGATATGCTCATAACTGGTTAAAAAAGCCAGCCAACGTTCGTAGATCGACTTTGTAGCGGGGAAACTGTCGGAGTTGAAACTTACTTTCCACATGAGCTTTTTTTCTGCCCCTCTGTCTGGTATGACGCCCCCTGGTGTCAATTAACAAGGTCGTCGTAGTAAGAGGGGTGATCAGACTCAGTGAAAACCAACATTCAGTGTCTGCCTCGTTTAGCCATTTACCCTCTATCAGTCGCCTTTATGAATGTAGTTGACATTTATTCAAAGGTATCTGTTATAACCCTGATCTGTATTAATTAAAGTCAGTTTAATTAAAGTGGGTTTAGTCTATGTATGGGTTAATTGTTAGGTTATAGAGCAAATTGAGGCTATTAAACAAAATGTGTGATAACTTTCTTGTGTATGTGATCTGTGTTCATTTGTTTGTGAGGTGGTCAGTTCTCTCTCGCCATCCTTCTCTCTTTCTATGTGGCACATGTGTGCAGTGAACACGGGGGATTGGGGAGTTGTGTTGTGTTTTCATGAGTGGTCTCGCCCTCACAGCGTCGTGGATTTCCGGAGGCCTGGCTCTTCTGGTATTAGTGCACAAACAAGACCCAGTACAGCCAACCACGTAGCATGCAGCACCGGCTGCCTGGCTCAGAGCAGACACGTTCTTGGCTCTCACATTTAGTCAGAAAACTAATGCTAACAATGGCACTGAGACAGAAACAAACAAACAAAAATAGTGGCTAAGGAATAAAGAACCATTAAAAAAAAAAAGAAAAAGAAAAGAAAACGAGCACCTATACTTTCTCCTGCCTGCCCATCCCTCTCCAGTGTGATTTATGGGTTCCCAATCTGGTGGTCCTGCTTGCTTGCCTGATGCTTATCGCTAGGTTGTGTGGCAGCATCTCATTGTGTCCTCAGCTGGCAGGCTTCCAGATCCAGTCTAAAGGCAGCTTGGGGAAATCTCTGGAGGGCCCTTATGCTATGTGTGTGTGTGTGTGTGTGTGTGTGTGTGTGTGTGCACGCTTCCGTAGGTGTCACTGTTTATGCTGCGTCGCACGTTGTCTCTTCCTCCTCCTCCTCTTACCTCAAGTGGCATTTTAGCCAAGACATTACCCCAGAGCTACACCCACACACACACAGATAGGCCTCAACTCTGAGCCAGAAGTCTGTTGCTATGAGCATCCCTTGAGATATGAGAGAAAGAGAGAGAGAGAGAGGCTCTTTAGCAAACCAGCCATTGGAAAATTGCTGCAATTCTCTGTGAAATCAGGCGGATGGCAAACGTAGAATGACATGTAGCCAGTTAAATGACCAATGGCTCTCACATGGACTGATTTTCCATGTGTTAATTTTCCATTTTCTAACTACATAAGATGTGCTTTTTTCACCTTCTTCTCCCCGTCACGCCACTGTGCTAAGTTGTCTCTGTTTTATGTGAAACTTGCTCACAGTCCTCCCCTCCAACCCCCCTCTTACACACCCTCACCCTCACCCTCACATACATTACACACACACACGCACACAAAGAGTGATGAGTGAAATCATACGTCCTATTGGCATAGTGAAAGGCATACTCGTAGAAAAAAGTGCTGCTTGCAGGGCTTTTTGAGATTAGGTGGCGAGTTTTGTGCCTGGCCAGTCAGGCTAGAATAGGGGGCTTGTCAACGTTGGGATCAGGAAAGAGCCTATCCCTCTATTTGCCAGCCAGGCTGAGTCCACGGCCCTTTTGTGATTCTAAAAGCTGACAGTAACGCTGAGCAGCCAGTGTACTCAGGGCCTGATCACTACTGTTGTCTTTACTCTGTGTGTATGTATGTGTGTGTGTGTGGGGGGGGGGGGGGGGGGATTCCGCCACTCTAAAGACCAGGCCTGAGGAAAACGCAGGAGTGCATGCTAAGCTTTTTTTTGTGTTACTGTTTGTCTTGCTTTCTGCTTTCACATCAGAGTTCAGGCCAACATGCAGGTGGAGTCACTGCTCCCCCTCAGACAATGGTGTGTTAATATGTTGCTGTGAGGTATCTCAGACTGATACCAGCACTCACTGAGGCCATCTCATCAACACTCTGGTCTTCATCAAGGGACTGAATGCTCATTATCTAAACCTCAGTGTTGAACATGAATGTTATCAGACTGGAGGAGAGGAGGTCAAATTAAGTTTGTTTTCTTAACATGCAGTCTGTGTTTGCTTTTACCAGTTTTAGAAAGAATGTGAATGAAATTCATGTGTTGCTAATGAACATGGAGCACAGGTCGCTAGGGTGTGTGTGTGTGTTTGTGTTTGATTGGGTCTGTGAGGACGTGGCGAAGAAAGAATGAATGTCTGTTTTCTATCTAAATTGTCACAGGCTACAGTAGAACTTTAAGTGGAACAGGTGAAAGCAGAGAATCCTTGGTTTCCACACGTGCTACAGACTCTGACTGCTGAATTCTTTCTTCCTCTCTTCTCTCTGACCCCATGAGCTCATGTCAGTTGCTGTTCATAATTTCTTTTTATGCCAGCTCTATCTGTGTTTGTGTGTGTGTGTGTGTGTGTGTTTGTGTGTGTGTGTATGTGTGTGTGACTGATAGAGGGCATAAAGTCTAATGTATAAACAGTGTCTAGTGTCCTTAAATGAATAAAAGAAGGGAGAGAAGTGAAAAAGATAGAAAGAAAAAGAGAAAGAAAGAGGGATGGGGGATTGAGGCTGAAAGTTGGAGGTTGTCTGGAGCTGTAATCTGGCACAGTGTTTTTTGGGCAGCTTGTGTGGTTCCCATGAGTGAGACGATAAATTGCAGATGTCTCACAAACGTTTGTTGGATTCAGAACAGCATGGAGGTGGAACTACTGCTCACGTGCACCATTCCAGCACGCCGGGTCAAGGCAGCCTCACTCAGTGCTGTCTGCAGGCAGCCAGACACACAAACACACACACACACAGACACACACAAGCACACACACACAAACATGGCTTAAAAAGGGGCAGTAAAATACAAAGGGGTAGAGAAGCAAGAACAGACATGCACATGTCTCCACATAACCACACAGCTGTACATATGTTATATACTGTATACACGGGGGGAAGGGCAAGGGCTGCAGCTTCAAACAATCCTACTGCACTACAGACGAGTTCAAGTTGGAGTGTGTGTGTGTGTGTGTGTGTGTGTAAAGGGGAGGGGGGATTTGTCTTGCTCTTTCAGACGTGAAGAAAGACATACACAGCATTGAAAAGGGAGACTTTTTAGTCACTCACTCACTCACTCACTCCTGCGCTGTACAGCAAGACTACAATGCGTCGGGGAGGGGTGGTGTCTGTGTCTGCTTGTGGAGCAGCGGCACAAACAGCCGGGACTCAGTGAGGAGGAGCACAGACGCACATATGGCTTTGCTATTAGGCTCCCCATAAACCCGTACGGTTGTTGGCGCTACTACGCAGCGTTCTCTGGCGGGATCTGCTCCCTGCATTGAAAGCGACCCTAGCCACCGAGGAGGCCGTAGATCAAGGAGAGCTCACAGCCCCGTCGCGGCCTTCTCTACTGGTGCTCCCACTCTTGAGGAAAATACCCCCCCCCCAAAAAAAAGATTGGTTGTTTTGCATTTCACCAATTCAGCAAGTGAGAGCTTCAGCAAAAACACACCGTTCTTGCCTGTGTCGCTTGATAGGCAAGGCCCCCTAAGCAAGAAAAACATCCTTTTGCTCTCTCTCTCTCTTTCTCTCTCTCTGTGAAGGCTCTAATCAGAGATCAAAGTGGCTTGGCTGGGATCCAGTGACTGTGAGAAAGAGAGGGGATCGGCATTGGTAACGTGAAATGGACCCGCCTTCGAGGGGCAACCATGGGTCCTTTTTTGATGTGTGTGTGTGTGTGTGGGTTTCTTCTCTTTTTTTTCCTTTCCTTCTTTTCCTTTTTTTTGTTTTTGTTTTGGGCCCCGTCACGTCTGTTTGGGGCCTCCATGTGGGAGTCATTACTCAGACCTCTGCCATGTCAAGCGTGGAATGCTGTGTGAAAACCGAGGCAGACAGGCAGCACCTGCCCAGATGTTCTAGTGAACACCAAAGCAGAGTTGGCCCAAATCTGGCTTTGTTCTGGCCCTGACCTGGTCCTGGTCCACTGGATCAGTTACAGGCTGGGCCCAGGTTTGGTTCCAGGCTCTGCTGTTCTGCAGGGTGAGCACTTCAGGGGGTGAAGAGTTGTGGTTGAGGTGGTGTGTAAATGAGTGTGTGTGTGTGTGTGTGTATGTGTGCGTATGAAGGGGGAGTTGATCTCTGTGGTGGTACAAACCTTCAGCAGGCTCACACCTCCAAACGTCCAAGTCTCTGGTGGCAGATGCCTTAGAGATGAAAGCAATTGCAGGGCTGCCAGGCTTCAGGTGATAGGCTTTAAACTCAGCAGGCAGCAACTAGCGGGAGGACTACTGAGAGTGTGTGTGTGTCTGAGTGTTTGTGTACGTGTGCGTTTCTCTCTCTTTCTTCATGTATAGAGGGGTGTGTGTGTGTGTACGAGTGCCACAGTTTGTAAAACTTTTAGACATCTTACACAAAAAAGTCATGCTGTAAACTGAGGATGCTTTCGAAAATGTTTCACTTACTAAATAACAATATACTGTTCAATGTGTTAAAATATAAACAAATGCAGGGAGTATGGGGCAGGTAAAGATTATTGTACAGTACATGCGTGCATATATGTGTATGCAGTGAAGATGCAGTGTGTGTGTGTGTATGTGAACACAAGTCTGGGAGTTCTTGTGAAATGGACACCCTGTGGGAATTCCCTCTGTCTCCAAAGGTCATGACCCTGACAGCCTCCTCACCCTCCCCGTCAGCAGTGTCATGAATGAGTGAGGAGTTCCTCTTTGATCTCTGACAGTCTGACTGTGTGTCTGTCTTGTCTGCCTGTCTGTGTGCCTGCCTGTCTGTCTGCCTCACCGCCTGTCTGTCTGACTGCATGTCCATCTGCCTGTCTGTCTGTCTGCCTGCCTGTGCCAACACAGAGCCATTCCCTTAAAGCAGTTCATCCTAGGTCTCTGTGTGTCTGACACCTCTCTCTCTCTCTATCTCTCTCTCTTTAGCTTTAGCTTTTTACCAGCCAGTCGTAGCCATGGGACTGCCGTTTGGGATGCTGTTGGATACAGCATTCTTCTTCTCTCTCTCTGTTAGTCTGAGGCTTTTTGCCAGCCAGCCAGTCAGTCAGAGGAGCCATGGGAGTTGAAGTTTGACACGGCATTCTTCTTCACCCAGGGTGTTTCCTCTCCTTCCCACTTTGTCTTCCGCTGCCTGTCAACTTCTCAGCTGCCTCGTCTGCGCTACAGCAGTGGCTGGAGCGTGTGTGCACCGCTGGGCACAGGGTGGGGCTTATCGTCCTTCTTTGGACTGTACCCAGAGCAGCGCAGCGCTCTTTCCCCTCCCACTGGACCGCTGCCAGGGAAGGACTGAGGCCTTTGTGTTTTCTCTAAAAATAAAGTCCAGCCACCGCCATTGTTGTTCCTGCACACACAAATGATGGCGTAGACGTGGGATGGGGGCGAGTGTTGTGTTTCACACAGGCAAACAAGGATGGTGGGGTGAGAGGAGAGAGGAGTGGAGGAGAAGGGAATGCACATCCCAAAGCTGCACAGAACGAAAGTCTTTATTTTTCACTTTGGATTCCAAATTTTCAAGGTTTGTCCCAACTACACCCTTCTCCAAACCCCACTGGCCCCGCCACCCCCAACTCTCTCCCTCCACTCTCCACCCCATTCATCCGCTATAATAACGTGTTAAAGCGTGGTTGGAGTTGTGCCTGTGCAATAAAAACAAGCCTGTATAAATATCTCAGTGTTGAGCTCAGGCATGGCATCTCTATACAGCCACGCTCTCGGTGAAATGGCCCTTTGTCTAAGCGTTGCCTCTCTTATGAAACTGAGTCGTAAACAAAGAAACAGCCACCGTTAGAAAGAAGTCCAAAATGGCTATCACCTTCATTCAGAATAAACAGTTTTGAAATTGAATGTTATTTTGTTTTGTTTTCTATTGTTTTTGTTTTCGTTTTTTCTCTCTGTCTCTCTTTCTTTTCTTATCATCCAAACTGGAGAGACTGAATTAAGGAGAAAGGGAAACAGAGGAGGAAAAATATTAGAGCTGACAGACTGCATCTAAGATGAGTGCCATGGGGATATTTTCATCAATTTGACGCAGCAAATTGAGAAGTAGCTGGCAGCCACTGCTACAACACCTTGAATGAAATAAGGGGGGGGGGGGGGGGGGGGGACAAAACAAACCAAAAAAAAAAGAAAGAAGAAGAAAGCATTTGAGCTCCGCTGTTTCTGTTGTCTTCCCTCTTTGTGAGGCCCGCCATCTGTTTACAATGAGACGGCGAAATGAAAGTAAAGTGCATTACGAGATATCTGCGGCTTTTTAAAAGATTGCTCTGTGTCGGGGAATATTGATCATAATTAAATCACTGTCTGTGGGTCTGGGAGACCGCCAGAGCATTCCTCCCTGCAGAGCAGACACTGCCTCGTCGTCAAAGTGGCCCAAGAGTACGCAACACCAGAAAACCCTTATCTGCAACTTCCAACCTCCCATCCTGTCCGTGACAGAAGGAGGACGATGGACAATCCTGTAGGGATGCTCCCACTAGCAGCAAATACGAAGCACTGTCATCTCCCTCTCTTGGCTACTGATCCACCCCTAACTTCTGCTTACACAAATAATAGGTGAAGTTGTAGGACTGGGGCTGTTTGTAAATCGTTAGTTGCCTGTGTAGAATCGTACCTGGGTACTTGTCTTGGTACGTAGGCACTTGTCTTGGCTGTTAAGCTTAATTTAAAGCTAGGAGTTATATACGGCAGGAATGTTTACCTGATAAGGCTCTTGCAAAGGCAGGCTCCAGTTTGTTGGGAAGTTTCTTTCGATGGCCTTGGAATGGACAGCTGGAGTTTATAAGTGGTGGTGTGTTAATTTGCTTTAATAGTAATCTAAGACAGAAGGGGTTAATTTGGGGTCATGCATTATTACTGAAGCGCAAATAGTGTTAGGTAATCATAACTAAAACAGATCTCCAAAGCTGGTAACCATGGCCAAAAATCAGTCAGCTGGGAGCAGCTGCTGTAAAACTGACAGGCTTGTGAACTTGTGACCTGGACAGTAGCTGTCTCTAGAACAGATTCAGCTCAGGGACTGGTGCATTCCACAGCGTTAACACACAGCTCTGTGTGTGTCAGCGCTGACCTGAGACCAGTTACTGAACAGGCAGCAAACACACTGCAAACACACCGTTCCTCTGACCGTGAAGCTCACAAGGAAATACCAGAGGCAAATGAGAGCGCATCGTCAGCCACACAGCCGTTGGCCCCAAGTCAAAGACGCGTTTCCTGTGCAGAGTGATGGATGCATGATGACCGCCACTCAGACAGAATTGGATTCCCTCTCTCTCCCCTCACCTCTCTCTCTCTACCTCTCTCACTCACGTCTCTCTCTTCCCCATCTTGTCTGTGCCTCTGCCTCTTTCCGAATAAGAGATCACACCGTTAAGGTTTTGCAGTGGTTTACCTCTCGGGTCTCAGGCAGGTCACGACACAGCAGGAGCCCGTGCACGTGCTGCCGAATACTGGTGGAATGTACAGCTTCACTGAAATTTGAGTTGTCTGATGTAAATAACTGCAGCATGGTTGAATGTAAATCATTAGAAATTATACAAGATGATATTCTTGTTGTAGTTGAGGGTGTAGTTGTGGTTCACAACACACACATACATACACACACACACACGCACATACACATGCACATGCACACACACACAACACACACATGTATGCACACATGCACACATAGATACACACGCGCACACACGCATGCATACACACACACACAACACAGATTGATAAGGTAAGAGGAAGGTTGCATCTGGACAGTCACGTGTCGTCTTGAGTGGAGAGCTGTCAATCAAGCGCAGAGCAGCTGGAGACAGATCTGCACCAGCGCATGACCTAAGAGGGAAAACTCCAGAGAAAGAGAGAGAGAGGGAGAGAGCAAGAGAGAGAGAGAGAGAGAGAGAGACAGACACTGGCTGACCATAACACATGCACACGTGCAATCACTCCCTCTGTCTCTCTCCCTCTCTCTCTCCCTCTCTCTCTGGAAAAGCCACAGAGCTTTACAGGGTGGCGTTAGCAGCGTGGAGTTTTCCCTCGACTTTTCCATCACATGTTCCATGACTGCAGTGTCTGTTTTCAACAGTGGCTGATTTGGAAGCATGTTGGCGACTGTGGCTTTGTTTTATGAAAAAAAAAAGACATTAAAAAAGTGAAACTCAAGTCAGCGTTTTCCATCAAGCTTCGCGGGAACCAAGATGAGGCTGTTTGGCACTGACAGAGAAATAGAGAGAGAGCGTGTGTATATGTGTGTGTGTATGCGTGTGTGTGTGTGTGTGTATGTGTGTGTGTGAGTGGGTGTATGTGTGTGTGTGTGTATGTGTGTGTGTGTGTGTGTGTGAGAGAGAGAGAGAGAGAAGGAGAGAGAGAGGGGAGGCAGGGAGGGACGGAGCAGGCAACAGCAGCAGCCCTCTCTAAAAAGCTGACTCCAATTCATTTGCTAATGATATTTTATAGGTCCACAAACCTTGGAGAGGGAAACTCGACTGTCGTTACCAAACCACAGCCTTGCAGATAGGGGGCATTTTACAGCTCGGCGTAATCCTGCTCTTTTTCCAAGACAAACGCTCACTGGTCCTCATGTTCCATCATACAGTTACTTTTACAGGATCCATAGAGCCCTCTACCCCATTACAGGGCTCAACTCAAATGTGGAATGAACCCCTTTTCTGTCCTCCTCCTTCTTCTCCTCCTTCTTTTGATGAACAAAAGCAGCTGCATTGCAGATGTGGGAAAGCTCAAAGGCCCACAGTGGGTGGGTGATTGAGTGCGATCTATGGTCGAGGCCCTACAAAATTCATTCATAATAAAATGTAATTGCCAGTCAATTACCACAGTGGGCTTGAGGTTCCCTTTATGTCGGCGATTAATTGTGGTCATTTTGCAATCAATTGCGGTTATTTGCTGTGACAGCGTTGGTGTGTCGGCGTGTTGACGTGAGCTATGTGTGAGTGAAACAATGACGTGTGTGTGTGTGTGAGTGTGTGTTTTTTTCAGGATCTGGTTACGGCCAGGGGATTATTTTTTTTCTCCACAGTGTGATGATGGCACATAGATGCCATGAGATATCCCTAATATGCGCTTGAAGAACTGGAGGGCTTTTTAGAGGAATGACTGGGTTAGCATGGGCACACAGCTGCTGTGTGTTGTGAGACTTGTGTGGAATCGTCCATAAAGCGGATTATTCACACTTCCTTATCGACAGCCGTGAACACAAAGAGAAAAAAAAAACCCTTGAGAATCTTCTCTTGTTCCTGGGAAACGCTGCACCGCCTCTGGGATGTTGTGGAAGTGTGCACGAAATCACGCACAGGAGATAGGACACATCCGGTTCCAGAGTGTGTGAAGTCAGTGTGTAAAAGTGTGTGAAAGTGAGCGTGGGCCTCTTGGATTTCCATGGGCCTCTGTTTGGACTTCCCGTTATATCTTAGCAGACTTAAGTGGGAACACACCCCCACCCCAGAGGGTCTAACTCCATGGGGACCTCTGTATCTCATTCATGGATCTGTAGAGAACAGTGTTTCAGTTGTGTGGCCCTCAAAATCTTGCAGAAGGAGTCAACTAAAGAATGTTGAGACAAGTGAAAGCCTGACAGACTGCTTGACCAACTGTTTAAAAAAAGGATGCATTGAACTTGTTTAAAATTCTCGTAGATTGTATCAAAGTCTGACTTTTGGTCAGATGCTGTTTGTCTCCAGTGTGGTCAGTCAGTTTTAATTTCTATCTGTCTTTAGATATGCATGTTTCCTGAGCACTCGTGCACAGCGTTTTTTGGCCAAGAGCAGCAAATTTGGTTTCTGAATATTTTCATTTTCTTTATCACTCTCTGTCTCTCACACACACAAACTCTTTCTCCCTTTTGTCTTTTCTTGTTTTGTTTTCCTCCCCACCTCCGTCAAGATTCCTTTCCCTCAATTTTCTGCCGTCTGTCCCTCCCTCTCTCTCCTCCTCCTCCGCCACTGCCTCCTCCCATCATTCGCTCCGCTCCACCCCACCCCACCCCCCTCTCAGGGCCAGGCATCTGTGGAGAAAATGAGAACCATGTGTGGAACAGGGGACCACGCCGCCCCACTGTCCAACCAACCAGCCCGCCAGTGACCCACCCAGCTCCACCTCCCCACTTTACACTTCAGGAAACAGGACAGCAGCACCAGCAGTGCTTGGTGCCCAGCGGCAGCACAGCTCTCATTGCCCATACCCTCCCCCATTACCCATATCCACGGCAGAGTAGACCACGAGAGAGGGGCATGGGTTTGCTTAGAGAAATAAAAGTGCTTGTGTGTCTGTATCCTACCACACAAACATTTGGGTTGGTCCACAGGTATGGGTAGACAACTTTGCAGTGTTTTATGGGGTAATTACAGCTTGCTGTGTGTGTGTGTGTGTGTGTGTATGTGTCTACCCACCACCCACTGTTCTCTCTCTTTTATTCTCTCTCTCTCTCTCTCTCTCCCGTTTGGGTACTTCCCTTCTTCCCTCCACAGACTTCGGAGGCCAGCGCAGGAGTCTGCTTCCTGTCAGCTGATGTGGTTCGTTTTTATTGTGACTCCATGTTGGCGGGAGCCTCACGCCTGCCTGCCTTACTGGCTGGGCTGGGCTGGGCTGGGCTGAGCTGAGCCGGGTTGTAAAGCAGTGGGCTGAGCTAGGCTGGCTCTCCACCATGCGTGTGCCCAAATGGGGAAAGCGAGGCATGCCCATTACAGACAGGGATCCTCCCACAGTGAGGTCCGTTTGTTATGGGGACAAACACAGAAAATGTTTTCATGAGTGTCATGTGGAAATCACATTTTTGATTACAGTGGGTCAGTACACAGGAAACCATGTAGTATATTTCAGCCAGGATGTGTGCTGTGCTTGATTCTAGAGAAATTTACAGTATTTTTGTGCTATTCATAAATGTTTGCTGTGGTCTATCTCTCTCTGTACCAGCTCACTGAAACTCTGGACTGGTGAAAGATGGGGTAGAAAGAGGGTAACTAAAACACACTAGTGCTCATGGCTTCAAGAACTTGCATTATAGCAGTGCCCCCTCCAAAAAAACACACACACACACACACACACACCCATACACACATACAGTGAATAACTACTTTCTCACCGTGTGTAATTCTCTGTACTACTGTGTTCCCTACATCTGTTCTCTTGATTATGAACAGAACGCATGAATTGAAAATCTGCTTTTGAATGAATCCACTGGGTAGATGCCAAGCTTCTATTTCACACCCTTAATTATTGGTGTAATTAATTACAGAAGCTGACAGGTGGATCCTGACTTATCCTGGCACGCCAAAGAGAAAATACAGAGGTAACTAGGGGTTGAGTGAGGAGGAGAGCTCTGCAAGTTGCAATGTTGTTCAGCGAGCTTTAAAAAAACAAACAAAAAAACAAACAGACAAAAATGCTGGTTTACTTAATCATGGGATCTGCAGCTATGAATGGCGCTGGTGCTGATTTCCATGGCCGATGGCTGGCTCCAGCCCAGTTTAAACTCCTGCAAATTAGACAGAATGAAGTGGAGAGGAAAGGCTCGGGAAAATGTCTCTCATATGATTAGGCTGCGCATTCGGAATGATCTTGTTAGAGCCGGAGATAACCAGTCAAGTGGTTTGACGAGCGCGCCACCATGACCTCTCATTGAGAGCTGTTTTTTTTTCTACTGTGTAATGAACTGAGTCATCAAGTGAGTCAGATGCTCTCACAGTTATTCTCAGTCTCTCTTTCTCTCTGTCTCGTCCTCTCTTTTCCCTCTCTCTCTCTCTCCCCCCCCCCCCATCTTGAGTCCCATTTCGCTTCCACTCTGGACGCCAAATCAACATGTTTGTCATCTTGAGATGATTTCTCGTGACACAATATTATGGTCTTTATTTCTCCCAGCGTAACAGGATGTGGTCCCTCTATGGTGAAGTGATTCAGGGAGCAGGAAATGAAGTGCTATCATGCAAATGAATGTGCACATATTTAACCTCCTGTCCCACTCATTCACTCCTCTTTTCTTTCTCTCTCTTTCTTCACACACACACACATACACACGTGCATGCGGACACACACAGACACACGAGCGCACACACAGACACGGACACACACACACACACACACACAGCTGGAGCCCCCCCCCCAAAAACACCCGAGGTCTGAAGAGTGCGGCCCAACGGGCACTGAGTCCATGCCCTGGGGCTTTGTGCCCACGGCTGTTAAATCCGCCTGTGAATGGGAGAGCAGACATTAGCTCAGTGCACTGCGACTGCTGCCACGCTGTAACCTCATTGACAGAGCAGACGAACGAACGCCGCATTTCTCTGCTTTCTGGATAGACCACCCACCTCTACCTCAGAGGACATATGAGGACACATGGTTCAGAGCTGTGTGCATCAGAAGACAGGGAAATCCTTGGATATCAGAGAGAGACAGAGACAGAGAGCGAGAGAGAGACAGACAGAAAGAGAGAAGTGAGTGAGAGAGAAGGAGAGAGAGTGATAGAGAGAGAAGTGAGGGAGTGAAAGAGTGAGTGAGAGAGAGGGAGAGAGAGTGATGGAGAGAGACAGTTCATTCCTCCTGGTATCGGCTCCCTATATATTTGTGTGATTTACAATAGCAGGGAGTGTGCATCATCCATAACTGTTCCTGAATGTTAAGTAAAGGATAACGGCCAACGAGGTGTGCTGTTATACTGAATTAATGAACAAGGCGGAGACAAAGAACTCGTAATGCCCTACAGTAGCGGTAGTAGCGTAGCGGTAGTAGCGTAGCGGTTAAGGACCCTGGCTAGTGTGCCAGTAGTGCCAGTAGCCTGAAAAGGTGTGGGTTCAAATCTGTTGTGCCCTTGAGCAAGGCACTTAACCCTCAGTTGCTCTAGGAGAGACTGGCCCTGAACAATTGATAGTTGACAAAATGTAAGTCGCTTTGGAAAAAAGCGTCTGCCAAATGCAGACCTATGTAAATGTACTCTATCCATAGTCACCTTGCTCAGACTATGGCTGTATGGTAACTTGCAAAATCCAGGCGTATTGTATTAACAAGCACACATATTTACGTATTACTTGCAGCCATTCCTTATAGACTCTCACAGGGGTTCTGTTTTAATATTCCATACGTCATCTTGATCTTTGAATATTCCATATGTTGAAGTATGTATGAAATTGCATTGTAAAGCATTGTTTTTTTATCATTGAAACGTTCTACACATTTTGCTCATTTTTTGTTCATGTTTCCTAGCCTAAGAGGGGAGACTGTGGAAGTTACATTTCCTACCGATGTGTCCAGCTAATCTCACCTCTCTAAAACACTTCCAAGGCCAAATGTTCCATGACAAGTCACTTCACACAGCATATTTTGTTCTGTTCTACAGCTGCAGTCTGTGACTTCTGCACATATAAACAAAGTGTCATTGAAATATGTTTTGATCTTTTGTTGTTGTACTTTGTCTCCAGATTTCTCGCTGCTAGTCCTGAGCTCTCCCAGCCATGTTGCTAATACTGGCCTTCATCATCCTCTTCCACATAGTGTCTGCCATTCTTCTATTTATAGCAACAATAAACAATGTGAGTATGAAACAGGTACAGCCTTCATGCCCCCCCCTTCCTGCTTCCCCAGATGTCTGTGTCATGGTGCATCGAGCACGTCAGCGCACCAAGCCACATAGAGAAGCATTGCGTGGTTCTCTTCAGCCTAGAATTCCGACCTGTACTGATTCTGGTTGTGGAGTAGAGTTGGACATGATTTTTATGATGGATCTAGTCTGAATGTTGATATTATGTTAATCAGTCAGTCATTTAATCATAGACTTTACACACTGAACTGATTTCACATTATGCAGTAATCTCCTGAGTGTTTTCCACACATTGTAAAAAAAACTTAATTAAGCATTATACTTATAAGATTCAAGATAGTTTTAATTACACCTCATTACACTAGTGTAAGAGTAAAACTAATATAAGTATACCAGTATAAGAGTAAAATTCTTGAGTTTTTGCTCCTCAAAAATAAATAATAAATAAATACTATGTTAAGTGCTCAGAGTGTGTGTGTGTGTGTGTGTGTGTGTGTGTGTGTGACGGGAAAAATATATATATAATTACAATGATAATTATAATTATTGTAATTATATAATGAATCAGAATTAAGCCATGATTTCATAAAGAACTTAAGAAAAGAGAAATGCCTTCCTATGTGTAGTCCACTCTCATGTACAGTATTAACCACACACCTGAAGAGATTAGTGTATAAACCTTGGTTAATAGTTGAGGAGTCTGTGTCTGTCTCCATCCTCTATTGGGACTCTTCTGCATACATTTCTCATACACTATACAGTATGTATGACTTAATCTCATCCTGGTCTCCTCTCCTCCTAGGCCTGGTGGGTTGTTGGCCCAGAGAACAGGCTTGTCTACACAGACCTTTGGTACATCTGCAACGGCACAGAGTGTGGACCCATACCAAACAGCGCGTCCACTGAAGCAGGTATCCAACATCAGTTGCACTTTCATACCTTTGACCTATACCATGCATGCCAAATGAATACATGGCACGGCAATTTGTAATAATGTGTAATGTACACGGATTTATGTAAAGTTGGACATATTTTCCAAGGGAACTGTGGGAGGAAGATGTGGTCAATAATGTAAAAGTCAGGCTTTGTTTTGTTCGTCTGCTTGCCACGTGCTTAGAATCTCCCAGGATTCTGTGAGAGTTCAGGCATGAGGATATGTATAATTTATCTGGAGGTATCGGACTGAAATGCACCGCAATCCCATCTTCCCTACACACATATGCACTCTCTCTCTTTCTCACACACACACACACACACACACACATATGCACTCTCTTTCTTACTCACACACACACTCACACCTCCCTCTCTCCCGATGTGCCAACAGGGTACCTCCAGGCTGTGCAGGCGACCATGATCCTGTCCACCATCTTGTGCTGTGTAGGCTTCTTTGTGTTCATCCTGCAGCTCTTCCGTCTGAAGCAGGGCGAACGCTTCGTCTTCACCGCCATCATCCAGCTGATGTCTTGTGAGTCTTGAAATGTGAAACACATTCAGAGCACGTGTTACACAAAGTATCATTATAAGCATATAAATTAGAAGCAGTTGTTATCTGTAGGAGAACTCCTTTGACATAGTTATGTCAATTCCAAGGGATCCTATTCACAATATGAAGAAAGCATGGTACCTACAGTAAGATGATAGTAAAACAGAAACTCTTCCAGTCCTAGTTTATAACACAGTCAAGAAAGGAATACTCAGATTTTTGGCTACATCTCTACATTCCAGCTCACTCTTTACAGTAAGATAGTGGCAACGAGACTACGGCTGGATCTACAGTACTTTAGCTATCTTTCACCAGTGGGGTATTCCAAGAAGGTGGCAAACCTGGGTAAATTAAGCTGGTAGTGGTAAACCTGATAATAGATAAGCCTGGAGTCCTCATTATTTTGACTAAGCAAAGCCATTAGGTTACTCTATTAGAAGATTTAACACTTTCTGAGAAACAGACACAATTTCACTGCCTCTTTTACACTCAGTCACCATATGCATGTGCCAATAAAACTTCCTTGTAACCTTTTATTCTCTAGGTTGACTAAGCCAGGTTAATCACTTATCCACCTTCTTGTAATAGCTCCCAGTTATGTTTCACTTCTAGCGAATCTAAAATGGTCTCTCATTGCTTTGTTCTCCTCCCAGCACTGTGTGTGATGATTGGAGCCTCCATCTACACAGCCCAGCACACGTCCTTCCAGGAGAAGAAGGTGGCTGATGGCAACTATGGCTACACCTTTGTCTTAGCCTGGATTGCATTCCCCATGACGCTGATCAGTGGGCTCATGTATCTAGTTTTGAGGAAGCGCAAATAGACAGAACTCATCACCTCACCATTGGCATAAAGCTATATTGCTTTGGGCAATATCTTTTGTAAATATCCTTATTTTTATTTGTAGTTTTAAATACCAAATGCCGAAAATATAAGTAAATCGAAAGAAATCGTCTTATTATTGAGTGTAGCATACTGGAATCTTTTTTTTTTTCATTAGGAAAATGGTATGATATGTAGAATTTTAACCCTTCTTTGTCAATAAAAAAAACAAAACCATCAAAAAAAAAAAAAGAAAGAAAATCACTGTTGAACCAAATCCATGAAAATAAGCAATGCTGTGATTTCAGGAGCGTTATACCCGGGGAATGAATTTGCAAACTTGAAAACAAAGATGTGACTGACTTCGACCTGTTCAAGAACAAGCAGTGACAAAACCACTATATACATATAGTTCATACTTTTGCTATAGGTTCATGGTCCAGTCATATTCAACCAGGTGGCAGTTTCTTTCCAAAATATGACCATTTGGCGGCAGTTTCTGCTGCACCTTTGACCATTAGATGAGTTAAAAAGCCAACAGAGGAAATACTAAATAAGGTCAGGTTGTTTTTGGGCAGGGCAGTAGATATACTATACTTGAAACGGAATAAATTGGTGACGGTTGGGGGGAAAGCTGCATCATTGTGCCTGTTCTTGTGAATTAGTCTTTTTTTCCACTAGAGTTTTATCCATAGTTCTGAATTGTATTGCATGTTTTGTTGTACTACGTTGCTTTTTTTTAAGCTTAAAATTCATCAGTAAATCCATGTTTTTGGTCATGTGTTAGACATTTAGTGGCCAAGGCTTCCTGGGGCTTTAGGATTATTGGGAATATTGAGTAAAGAGAGTTGAGGATTGTCTATGAATTCAAAACCAAAGCTAAACCCAAACCACACCTCAGTTGAGCTTGAGAGATGGTTTACACTAGAAGTCGAGTCACTCACATGACCTTGAGAGGTGCGAAAAGCTTGGATATTAGAAAATAGAAAAAGAAGCAATAAACTCTTCACCAAAGTGCAAGAAATGCATCTTCCATGTAAACCATGGTTTTAAATGCAGTTGTATACTCATTAAGAAGGACAAAACATGTCCATGCCCTATGTTAGATAGCTGGTAGATAATGATTGGTTTACTGGTATTTCTGGAACTTGCTATTGGTGCGGCTGATTGGTGTACCTGATCAGCAAGAAGTAACAAAGTAGCAAAAACAAGTAAATGTGATTCATTAAAGTGTAGGATCATCCTCCATTTCAATTTCAAGTGGTGAAAAAATCCAAACAACTTGTCATAGACTGTATTTATATTGTGTAGTAGACACATTGAATTGTTCATATTTTTGCAATGAAGTATTCCTCGACCCCAAAAGCTTGAAACTTGTTTCCTTCTTGCATATGATATGAAGAAGATTGTGTGGGGCAGAGTCTCCAGGTATTTGAAATTGGAACTGCAATCTCAGTCAAAGGCAGCTTTTTTCTCTCTGCTTAAATCTGCTCTACTGCTCAACCTCTTGATGCATCCTGTATTTCTAAAGCGACAGACCCCCAGCCTGGGCTCAAGAAGGTGTTTTTTTTGTGGTTATAATTAAAATGCATTTTACATTACAGCTGAGCAACATTGTGTTCTTTGCCTACAGAAATACTTTAAATGCAGATTTATTTTACTGCTACTGAAATGTCATGATTAATCAAGCGTACAGATGCACTGTACTGCATACACTCTGTTAGAGAAGTCTCTATTAATCCCAGTAAGGAAATTCCTTCCCTGCATTTAACGTACTTAACATAAATTAGTGATATTACAGAACAGTGATATTCAACCACTCGGCATTCGAACAGGCCACTTTTCGGTCACTAGGCCAAAGCCGTAACCAGTAGGACACGTAGGACCTGCTAAGCTCCACCCATAATATAAAGAATACACAACTGGAGAATCTTCTCAATTCCTTATTAGTCTCATGGTAAAACGGTTCAAATCCTTGCTTCCATCACTGTGGAAGATTGTCTTTCACAGAGGGAAAAATAAGGATATAATATACAGTAGAAGTCACAGTAACATTTCTTATGATATGTGAGGGACTAGTTACTAGTTACTAATAGGACTAGTTAAAAATTGTGTGGATTGAGCATGTCATAATCTTTGAATTAAATAGCATTTCTTATGTCATGACTTCAAATTGCATATTACAATTATATTGTATCAGTGGCAGAGGAATTCATATAGGTAGTACAGTGGCCACCAACAGTGGTTATGGTTCAACCTAAGCCTGTGTTCAAAGCTGTGATAAAGGGGGTCACTTGGTCTCAAGATTTAGGTGCTCACAAGAACAGGACTGCAGACTGAACTCGGAGTGCTCAGAAGATGCTGGCCATCTAAACATTAGTCGTTCGCACCTAATAAAAACACATAAATGATACTCTGAGCGTTCTGGTTTTTCCTGGGTTCATTCTATAGAAGTCAATATTTGTTTGACTTTTCAGATTTCTCCCTTTTTTCCGTAATTCCTCAGAGACCTGGCCATTTGTTGGTAATTCTTATTTTTCCTGTTGCCCTTCTGAATCCCCCAGCGTGTGAGAACAACAAGAGAACTCTATGAAGATGTATTTAAAGGAGAAATCCAGTGTGATTCAATCCATAGCCCTGTGGTATGAGGTCAGCGAGTACTTTTAGTAGGAAAAAGAACTAGAAAACTTTATACAACACAGACTGAATAGTGAACCAATAACAAAAGTTAACTGAATAGGGCATAGCAAAATGAAACTGAAAGTCTCTGTGTCCCATTCAGTTAGTGTTAGCTGTCGATTTGCTATTTGGTGTATGTGTATCAAAAGTCCTCATTCCTTTTGCTACTGACAGCACTCAGTGACCTCAAACAACAGAGCTGTTGATTGATTCACACCAGATTTCTCCTTTAAGATGCACTGAAATTGCACCAGGATGTAGAGTGTGGTAGAGTGTGTTGGTTTAGAAAGCTTCTTTTGATTTGCCACCAGGGTTGGAGAAAATTAGGGGGTGGGGTGGTTACAACAGCCTATTTGTGGGTTCCTATGCTGACGGTGTTTACCTCAGCATCCCAGGTTGGGGAAAAATGTTCTATATCCGTTAGTATCAGGTTCTTCTGGTTTGGGAACAAAATCGACCAAATCTAATAGCTTTCAAGTCCTGTTTTAGACAATTATTGTTTGCTTGTTGAGCAATCATTTCCATATAAAAATCTTGTCTCATGAGAATCGTGAAAATTTCAGCCTGATTTTTATGGACTCCTCTCCACTCCTTCAGCTTTGCCATTTCTTTTCTCTTAAAATTTGCACACTGGGTTAGCACTTTGGTGCACGTTGGAATTACAGTTCGTCCCACCTTCAATGTCAACTTCAATGTCAGTGACTGATAAAAAAAAAAAAAAAAAATTGTGTCATCATGAATGCGGAGCACTCACATTTTCAAGACTTTGTAGACATGTAGCCTTTGCGGAAATGTTAAAAAAGTTAAAGTTTAGTTGTTTTATTCAAAAGATGCAAATATGCCAATTGTGTTGCTTTCTCCTTCCAAGAACAGGAGGAAATGCAAATCCAGTTCTTCTTGTAATAGCACATCATACTGTGGAGCACTTACAAGTGTAAAATTGAGCTTCTCTCTTTTACCATTCTGTCAGAACATGTTTGAAGTTCTTGGTCTTGGCCAAAGGAGCCAAAGGCTCATGCAAGTTTCATCTTCATGCAAGTCTTCTAGACAGGACAAAATGGGTTCAAACCCACTGTTTCTTTTGTGGGAGTGGATTGCTATTTTGTAAACAACCTCAAACTGTCAAATACAACTTTTCCAGGCTATATTATTACTCTCTTAAAACATAAATTCAATTATATTTATACAGTGCCTTTTACAATAGTATTGTCTCATGGCGCTTAACAGCAAGGAGCACCAAAGAGCAACAGGGGCAAGGAGAAACTCCCTTGTTGTAGTTAGTCTAAGAAAAAACCTTGGGCAGATCCAATGCTCAAGGGGCCAACCAACTGAGGTCATGCAGGAAAAAGTCAGTAGTTACCATGATAGACTACAATTTGTCCAATATTTTAGCTGAGCATAATAATTCCAAAATACTGTCCCACATCACCATATGGTAGTCAAGCCAAAGGTGGTTGTCAAATGGCTGTGTAGTGGTGTAGTAGCAGCCAGACATAATGTTAAAGTCAAGGAGTGAGATCGATCATGAGGTATCATTGGGAGGGTCCATTTTGACAGGGGTCAGCTGCAAGGCCTAGGAAGTTGGAAGTTCCCCTGAAGTTGGTCGCAGTTCACTCAGGGAGAGTTGGTGACAGGAGTCAGCCAGTGGGAGGCAGGGATGACAAGTTAAAAATAAGAGAAATAAAAAGTTGACAAATGTGAAAAAAGAAAAAAGAAAGGAGCATAATATTGTTTCAAGTGACTTGGAGTGGAAAGCACTACAAATTCTAAACTACACGGTGGTCTAGTCCATAAACTTGCTGAAGCATGAAACTGAAGAAATTTTGAAATGACTTAAGATGTGAATTTGAATGCTTTAGGAAAGTTGTGAACTCTTAAAGTGGGCCTAAATAGCAATTTTTCTGTAACTTGTGTTCATGTGTTCCCAGTTGACTCTTCAAGAGATGTGGGTCAGAGACTTTGCCCTCTCATCACTTTTGGTCTCCCCCGTTCCCTATACAGTACATCTTAGATCTGCTCTCCTGCTTCATCTCATGCCTCCACCTGTATCTCTAAAGAGACAGACCCCCAGTCAGAGCTTGAGAGTTTTTTTTGTGTGTGTGTGTGTGGTTCAAATTAAAACACATTTTACATTAAAGCCCAACAGAGGCACACACTACTGCCTGGACATGGCTTTCACTCAAGAGATTGAGATATTGTTCTTCAAATGCACATTTATTTACATTTAAAATAAAACGGTTATATCACTTTCACAGCTACTGGAATGTCATGTTAGATCAAATATAGAGATGTAAAGTGCTACATACACATATATTAGCTAAATAAATGCTAAGTTGCACATTATGTGTACTTAAAACATACACAGAATGAGACCAGAGAATGAATCCCCCGATCTCAGTTCCCATCATAAGCAAACAGATAAATCTCACAAAGAGGACACCCTCGATAGGAGACAAATATGCCTGATTATGGACACACTGATTATGATACTGATTCAAAACATACATAAACCAAAAAAATCTGTCCCTTTGCAGATGGTATGTTTTAAGAGGAAACATTGTTAGAAAGTATCTTAAACGAGCAAATAACTTGTCTCGCAGCCTTTAATTGATCCTATAGCCTCTCAGGATGACTTTGCAGATTTGGCGTAGATGCACTCCACTTCGCTGTAGGGTCCGTAGCGACCAAACTTGTCCCTTCCCACCATGACGAAGCAGAGTCGGCGGTGGCTGGTGTAGTCGGACAGGCGGCAGGCCATGGGGAGCAGTGTAGCGGTAACATGACCGATTTGTGCCCAGCGCGAGAAGGTGCCGTTGGAATTCTCCTGGGCCACGTGGATGAAGTAGCTGTCCATGGGGGGTGCGTGTGGGTCCTCCTCTGCCACACCCCAGATCAGGCAGATGCTGGGGGATGCTGAGTCAGTCATGCGCACCACTTTGAGCATGAGCTTCTGCGGTATGTTCTTGGAGGCAGCAGCCGCTGGGAGTGCGGGAGGAAAAGGCGTGTCTGGCAAAGGGTGCAGCTTTTGCTTCCAGTTATCCTGGACGGAAGGGTGAAAGGTAGAGGCCGATTACATATAAAATCTAACATCCACTTGTTCAAAATAGACCGTTTTTGACAGCCTGTGTGAATATCCCAAGTAGAAAAGATGCGTATTTTGATGTTTTTGTTACATTTTAAGTACTTTAAGTGTAAGGAAAGTATATTTTGTCCAATAATGTGTTTTTCTTACATTCACCTGAAGTTTAGCAGAATGCTATTTATTAATTTATTTAGCATACTTTCAGTGAATTTTAACTGTGATGGCAACACACTTACACTGCATTACAGTACATCACTGAGGTCATAAGCACTCTTAGTAAATGTACTGAAAAGGGACAACTAATACATTTTTAGCACTTTAAATTAGTCTTAGAAGTACCTTAAGTATCATTAATTATACTTAAATGCATTGTCATCATTGACAACACACTTTAAAATGTACTGAAAGGGACTAAAAATACATTCTTTTTCACACTTTGGACACGCATACTAATGTTGTTTGGAATGCAACTTAAAGAACAGGTTCAGTTTTTCACACTTGAAGCCTTTTCTGATTGTTTCTGATGGATTGTTTATGATTTACAATGGTTAAGATTAAAATTTTGACAAATGCCTCCGTTCCGAGAATTTTCAGTTGGTGCCTGTCCTTTAAGTGTCCCAACAAGTATTTTTGAGTTGCCATAAAGTGTCTGTAAAATATGAGAAGGCATTTTGAATGCACTTATTAGCCACAGTTCATGTATTAATATCTTATGCTGTTCCCAAATAGTGCACTCAGTACAAATATAAGTGCACTCAGTATAAGTGCATTTCAAGTATGCACTCTAAAAACACACTTAAGCACCCTAAGCACATTTTTGAAAAGCATTTTTCTGCACTTCTCTTCCAATTGGGAAAACTACAACAATGCCTTTTTTTAAGCTTCTTTGCCCTGCAATCAGAGAGTACCGGAGAAAGTGGGAAAGAGACAAGGGTAAGGAAATGACCTCAACCCACTCTTGACCACAGGTCCCTGAGTTTATCATACAGTGCAAACTGTGCCACAGCGCTCCCTTTATGAGCCTTGTGCTCTCTGAAATCCAGACTTTACTCAACCTTGATTCAGGGGTCTCTTGTCCTCCAACACATACGAACATACGAACACATGAGCTCATGTAAGGGGTCAAATTATTGCATTGAAAACTAAAACAAGGCTTTGTTACAAAATGAAAGCCTTGTTTTAGTTTTCGATGCAATAATTTGACCCCTTACATGAGTTCAATTCTCTTTCAGACTGGGTCACAGAAGGAACAATAAGGACCATTTATCTTGATGTATGCAATGTAAACCGCACTGGGTATAAACTGCAGGACATCAACACTGATAAGACTGCATCCCCATGTGTAGCCTTCCCCCATGTACGTATTAACCTTAGAGCTGAAGCTGTTTAGCAAAATCAATCTATTAGTTTATAGTCAGAAAAATTACAGGACCTTTTTTGTGAACTGGTTTTTAGACACAAAAAAATAAAATTATAACAGCAGTGATCAGATGGGCTTCCCTACTGAACAACAGCCAACCCAGTGTGACTTGGTTTGGGTAGTTTAGGAAAACACCTCACCATTTTTGTACAGAAAACAAAATACTCACAAAGCTTTTCTTTGTCATCCCAAGTAAGAAAATAGAAACTCCAAGAGAGAAAAAAATCAACAAAACCACTCGAGAGAGTACAAGAAAAAGTGGCTGATTTACTGATAAATAAGTAAAAAAAAAAAAAATACACTTTTAGCAAAGCAATAAATCAAGTATCAAGAGTATCAACAGCAGTCCAAAATCTCCTATCAGTGAATCAATATTTATGCTTCAGAAATTTTGCAGGTGCATGCAGAAGGGTACATGGGCTGTTTCCATCTTCATCCTTGTTTTAGGTGACTCAGGTGAGGCTCAGCAAGATTTGTAGTTGACTGACTCTTGATCAAATGAGACGGGTGGTGTGCTGTCTGCTTCAGGGAATGAACTGAGAAACAAAACAAACAAACAAACAAAAACACTGGTGTGTTTTTGTTTTTTGTTTCTCTATTCATTTCTTGGTTTGGAACATAAATTGGTGCAGGGACTAGGATTTGCCAGTAAGTCATAGGCATTGTTTGAGGGGCTCTGGGCACAGTGGCTCATGTAGCTGGAGTTTGACCTATTCCCACTTTGCTTTGGTACAGGGTCACTCAAGCTTCTGTCCTACAGGGTCAGTCCCCATCAGAGGCCACTTTTATCCACTCTCTTTTCACCCTGATAGCCAATAATCTAGACTCAGACGATTCCCATCAAATAGTGTCCTGCCCAATTAATGTCGAAGGACACGACCTTGAAGTATTAAAGCAATCTTCTGCCATACTGTCAGATTAAGCAACTGATTATCATGAAACGTCCTACTGTGCTCGTATGATTGGAGCCTAGCTCCCTGGGTGGAAGTAGTTACGGCGGTCCACCTCTGACCCACTACCCATTCACCCACATGTGGAGCCCCATTCCCCGCAGGATCCTGACTCCCCAGACTGTCGTCGAGTTCAGAGGTCTGAGCTGTTTCTTTGGTAGTCTCATGGTGGCCCTCGAGGAGTTCGTCCTTCCAGGTGCTGGACAGTCCTGAAGGAATCCTTGTCGGCTTCCAAATCGAAGATCTCAGTTAGGTCATTCGTGTCAGGTTCTAAGCTTTTCAGGTACTTTGACTTTCTGCTCTTGTGCTCCATCTGTAGGAAAAAGGCATTTACAGATAGTTCAGTGTCACTACATTTAAGCACCCTATTCAGATCTCTACACGACCGATTGGTTTGCAGACCCTGATGGACTTTTTCCACCTTGGTACCGGAGATCTAGGCTAGACTTCCCCACACCAAAGGTCTTTTTTCCTTGGCTTTATAGCCCCAAAGACTCATAAAGACACCAAGGTTTTACAATGATTTTGATACGGAAATGGAAAGAGTCAGTTAGTTTCTAAGGATTAGCTACCTGTGTTCTGTAGGATACATAAGATAGATGAGTAAGTGCTCGTTCTTTCCATCTTGTGTGTCTTCTGAGCATCAGATTAGCAAGGTCATTTAAGCAATAAATCTATGAGGCCGCTGCATTATGGTTAGCTAAGGGGAGTTGTAAGGCTCAATGCAAAGTAAAGTAATAACCATAACTGTGCATTCACACCAAGAGCTACTAAAACTGCACAATCTCTACACACTCAAAAAAAAAGTTGCTAAAATGTCTGTGTTCATTCATAATGTGACCATTGCCATAGCATTTACAGCTATCACAAGTGCATGCGTTCAGAGACTGAGGTTATGATGTTTTTACAGTATAAAATAGGATTCGGCCAAGCACTATCATGGGCCGGAACTATTCATTTTAGAATCCACATTATTTTAGCCAGACTAGCACTGCCTAGTGCTTCTGCTCAATATTTCGCTGCAGCACTGCGTCAGGGATGTCTCCAAAAGCTTTGGTCTCCTTTGTGATTTCTCCTTTGTGAACAAACAGAGGGCTCTAACATGCCCAATATTCAAGTTCACAGAAAGTATCACAGAAAGCATTTGTGCATGAGGAAGGCCACACACCATTTGAGGGATCCCAGACACAATGTGAAATTGGATTTCTTACCATGTACTTTGTCTTCGTTTCCAATTCCATGCATGAGCAGGGTCAGTTGATTTTCCCTTGCCGGGTCACAGAACTCAGTTTCGGATACAGATGCAATTGTGGACTTCCTTGTCGGATCCTTAGTCCCTCAGGCAGGTGCAATGAAGTTGAGGCTTATGGCTCACACACACCAAGCAGACTTTAGAGAACTTACGATGATGTTGACTGACAGCTACCACTGGTGACGATTGGTGATTCAACATGTTAAAATCGGGTCACAAACCAGCTGACAGAGGTGTGGTGATATTGAGGCAAAGACAGAAATTGATGGCCCTGACATCATCAGACATCAGGCCAACAAATTGATGTGCGCTAGATTCCAGGGAGCCTCCACCTTCTTATATGCTACAAGCTTTGCATCTCCCCCTCGGGGCCTCCCACGAGGAAGAGCAACCATGAATAGATCTCATTCAGAACAGTCCCAGTTACCTACACAGCTCTCATATGGTTCTCATCTCTCCAAATGTCCCTTATCCTCTTTGTGAGGGCATTTAGGATTTAGGACGCCTTTCGAGCATTTTTATTCTTGGGTCCTAATTCTTGACGCTTAATTCCCCACATAAATAATCAAAGCTAAAGCAACTACCTTATCAACTTTGATTGGTTTAATCAAAATCGTTATATCTAATTTGGGATGAAGTTCTTCTCTTTAACCTTGATAAGTCTAGGAGTGTTACTCCGAATGCGAATGCCAGACCAGACCATCCGGTGCATCTAAAAGCTTCTCTGCGGCTCTACACCTTCCAGGCGTAAAATCTGATGAACACGACTTGCATTCAGATGATCCTTCATATGCACATTTACTGAATTTGTTGGAAAAAATAAATCAATTAATTGGACACAGAACAGTAATAAATGAATGATATGTAACAATGAATGAAGAATGTAGCATGAAAATACTGAGAGTTTAACATACAGAATGATGAATAAGAGCACAGAATGTTGACCTAGATTTCAATATACTGAAACACAGCATCTCCTTGGATAAAGGAACAAACAAAACAATTATTCTCTTAAAAGCAGAGGATGTCAACTATGTGGCCTCTGTCCAGTAGCTCAAGTAGGTAACAAAACAAGAAGCAGTCTTTGTGTACAAGAGGCAACAGTATGGTTCAAAGGGCAATAGTGATTAAGATTGCTAGAGATGTATCCCCTTGATCTATATGCTACTGCGTTTTGTTTGGCTTTGCCGATTTGGCACAGATGGACTCCACTTGGCTGTAGGGTCCATAGCGTCCAAACTTATCCTTTCCCACCATGGCAAAGCAGAGGCGTCGGTAGCCATGGAAACATGACAGGTGACATCCCATGGGGAGTGCCATTGCATCGACATGGCCAATCTGGGTCCACTGCGAGAATGTGGCATCCGGGTTCTCCTGGGCCACATGGATAAAGTAGCTGTCCATGGGGGGTGCAAATGGGTCCTCTTTTACCACATTCCAGCGCAGGTAGACACCTTCAGGACGTTCTGCGCTTTCAGCGTGCCACACTTTGAGCGAAAGTGCCTGTGGGAGGTTCTTTGATGCAGCAGCTGCTGGGAGTGAGGAAGGGAAGGGCCTCTCTGGCAGGGGGTGCAACTTTTTTCTCCAGTCATCCTGGGTGGAGGTGAAGATGGGAGTGGGGTTGGGGTAGATATAAAGCCTTGGTTGCTTTAGTAGACACTTTGTTACTTAAGCAGTTTTAATGAATGACTATAACAACCTGTTCTTGTAGTATTGGGTAGGGCTACTTGACTAGGGCAAGTGTCAACATAGATTACTTAGGGCTATGTTTCCTGATACCTTCTTAATACTATACGGGTTACACCTAAAGCTCTACTTTTAAGTTCATGCCATGCTACCTCTTCTTTTGAAACGTGCAAAGCTAAGTACATCTTAACAAAGTCATACTTTAGACTACATGGATCCTGATCCCATATAGATGAACCCATATTTTTTTTCGTTTTTGCTGTATCTTTATTTTTCTCTTTGACTGAGCTAATACTCCGATTTAGGCTATGCAATTTCACTACATGTCATACATTAGTATTTCAATGTATGTGACAAATAATCCTAATGATCCTTGACTTTCATGGGGTTAGTCTGGACCATTCTTCACCTTAACAAAGCTATGGTTGGAAATACTCTGGACATAACTTTAAGCACACAGGCTGCGTACATGGCAGGCACGACTTTAACAGGTTAAGGTTGTCCACCTCTGAAAATAATCATTAAATTTAATTTGTGCCGTTCTCATAATCATAGAAATAACTGCACTGCCCTGTATCAATTCATAGATATCTGCTTTAACGTGTATAGTCATGGTGAAGAGTATTGGCACCCATTTTCAGGAAAAATTCCAATGGTGCCAATACTTTCAGTAGCTCTTTACATGAATGACCGATGTACCTAAAGATGCTTTATCAATTTTCCTCTTCCTAATTCAAATAATCTACATATGGAGTGCTTATCAGATTTTATGTTAAACTCTCTTTAACTGTTCTCTGCTCTAGACTGCTCAAGAATTGTGCTGTGGAACTAGGGGAGCCACTCCCAATACTTATTCAATTTGAGTCTGCAACTGAGTAAGGCATCCTCACTGTGGGAAAAAAAATCATGCCTGATACCAGTTCTCAAAAAGGTACACCCCAAGGAACATGACTCAAGTACAACTTTGAGTCATGCCATATGCAAATGCTCTCTGACGACACTGAAATTGTGGGGCGTATCAAGGATAGACAGGAGGGGGAGTCTTGAAGTCTTGGAGCCTTGTGGAGGACTTTGTGGGAAGGTGTAGGACTAACCAGCTGAACACCTCCAAAACTAAGGATAAGGTGGTGGACTTCAGGAGGCCTGCCCCTCCCTTGCAGCCTGTCACGATTGATGGGATGAATGTGGAGACGGTCAATACATACAAGTACTGTATTTCCCGATTATAAACCGGCTCCACTCTGGGCTCTGTTTACTGTGTGCAAGCAAGCATATTTGTCAATGTTGAACTACAGTGCTGATAGAAACGTGTGAATGAAATACAATCTTGTTGATTTTGCCTTAATCCTCTGTATGACCACACAGTCCTATTAGCAATTAGAATACGTCATAACTATAGATGAGAATCTAGGCAGTGTCATATTGGCATGCTGAATGCTAACGGTACCTAAAGTAAATACAGCACAGAAACTAATGCTAGTAGATAATGTCCTTAATGACAGGATTTATGCTAACAAATTTGCTTATCCAGGTCAATTGGCAAGCGTGCCCATCCAATGGCATTTTAATCGATCTATCGAACAGTGATTCTTATATGCACACCACTCAGGGATTGCAACACGGTTTACTAGTTTCAGACCAGTTACAGTTAAAAGTTGGTGTATTCAACCCATTTGTGCATTTCTTGCTCATTCAGTTTCATGCTGGTTTCATACTAAGTTCTAAAACATCCCATAGTGTGGCAAACCTAACCTTTTTGATAGTTCTCTACAGGCGTTTAGTTTCATCTGAAAAGGGGCAACGTACTTTCTGTAAATTATATTATCAGCCTGTGTGTGACCCCAGATGGTGTATCTTTCTGTAGTGAAGACGTGATAGTGGAGGAATATAGCTCTGAGCAGCCCCGAGGGCCAGCAGTGCAGCTGGGCACCTACCGTAAACTTAGCGGAGTTGAGCAGAAATTACGCTAATAACCACTTCTATGGAACGATGTTGAGGAACTTAACATCTTACTTAATTTAGGAACTTAACAACTTAACAGCAGACTGCTCTCTATAATGGACAATGACCGCCACCCCCTGCACACCACTTTCTCCAAGCAGAGGAGCAAGTTCAGTAGTAGTCTCCTGTCTCTCACTTGCAAAACAGACAGACTGCGTAGGTCCTTTGTCCTTAGAGCCATTCAGCTCCTCAATACCAAACAGAAGGGCAGGAGTAAGACTGACTTAAGTATTTCAGTCTGTTTTGCACAATGCCCTTTATACCGTGCCTACATCAAGCTGCCTTTATACATACACATACACTACCTAGATTAGACTGATTGTCTATATTAGCCACTTTTAGTCATTAGCCAGTTTTGCAATACACCACGCTGTCTTTTTGTCAGTATAGACAGTTTTCAACTTCAACTCCTTTTCAAGTTTATTACTATTATCAATATATTGTTGAGTAATGATTATTCTATTTTTGATATATTGCGTAGCCTGCTGTAACTGAATAAGATATGGAGTTTGCATTGGCAATGTACTTGCACTGACAGTCTCTTGCACTATGAAACCATTGGACCTTTCTGCATTTTTTCCCCACACTGTTCTTTTAACATGCCACAACCTAACTTCATTGAAGTGGCACACAACTGACATCTTCCTTTGTATTTTTGTAGTATGCATGAGTGTGTGGATGATGTGTGTATGGTACCCAACACCTCAATTTCCCTCTAGATACACAGATACCAAAGACGTGACAGATAGATTCTATGCGTCACGGGGAGTGTGGATATCCCAGGACATTCCAACATTCACATTTGGCAGTGTCAATATGCAGCTTAGCATCTGTGACAAATGGACTATACATGTTACTGTGCATGCAAGCACATTATATCCTCTCTCCCTGATGAGTGATTTGTCAAGTGTTGCGAACACTGAATTCGGGAAAGGGTGTTTATATGAGCAAACAGCAAACCATGATACTTGTATGTCTGTGAGGATTCTCATTCATCCATTCATCATGCTAGTCAAAGTGTTCAGTTATATGCAATTGGAATCTTTTTGGAGCTCTCCTTTGAGAAAAAAAAAAGTCCAGTTGCATATAACTGAACACCTTGACCAGGATACTTATATCCTGATCCTGATCCTATTCAGGATACTTGGGTGTGTGTAAACGCACTCAGAGACTATAAGGATTTAAAAGAACATCATATCTTACCCTATGTCCGTTAGCATCACGAACAAGGATTTTCTTGGCCTGTGAAACACTGGCCTCTGTTTGCCGTAGAAAAATAAGATTAGTTCAATGGTGGCTGAGGGCAACATCAAACATCAACATTGTGTGTGTTTGTGTGTATGTGTGCGTGGGGGGCGGGGCACCTTACCTTTTAAAAATGTATTGCTAGTGTTGCCATGTGTTGGTAGACCAGATGGCGAGGCGGATGGCGCTTGGGCAGTTTTCTAATGTAAAACGATAGAGGTGGACTCATATTAGCACTATGAGCAGACTCAACAATACTAAAAGAAGATGGCGCTCAGACAGGGGCAAAGTGTTAACAAAGAAAAGAGTTACCATTGCTTCTTGCTGCACCGCTGATTCTGAAATGTCTGTGAAAAGACAAAACATAACAAGTCGAGTCAATTAACATTCTTCTGGTGGGTCAGCCAGCCATTCATCTGAATAACTGAATGGACAGTGCACAAAAAAGAATTTTAAGGTTCACCATATGGTGTCTCTTCAGTCTTAATATTCACAGGCTTGGGTGATTCTGGTTCAACCTGGAAATGTAACAAGAGAGAAAAGATGTGATTCCTGGATTTAGTTCTTTTAATAAAAGGCTGTACAACAAAACCAGTGATGTTACTGCCATTCTGCTGCGGTAAATTCAGGAGCCATCACTAATATCAAAAGATGCCACTGTTGAAATCTTTCAATGATCTAGTGCTATTTTAGAGATCAGTGATTGTACTTGAAGTGAGTTACTTGGATGGAATAGGCTTCTTACAGCCTACTGTAAAGCCCCATTCAGATACATAGTTACTTGCCTAATCGCTAAGCTATGATGGACAACGGAATGTGAACGTGCTTGAGTGATACAGTGGCAGCGACAGGCAAACTATGCTATGCTAAGCTATGTAAATGTAACCCTATGCACAGCTGTGTGATCATAGCTTGTAACATGTTTCCCTCCAACACTTTAGCTGTGACTAGTAAACAAACGGAAAACCTTGGTACTGAGCCCACAAGTGAGTGTATGTCAGCAAGAAAGTGACACGCGATGAGTGAGTAGCGACATGTGTGAACGGCCCTTAAGACAGGTCTACTATGCCAATTGTTTGCAATAGATTACCTTCACAGGAGGTGGAGGGGTATGGGAAGAAGGTGCAGGAGCAGTCTGTGGTAACCCTGTGGACGTCCAGATTGGGAATGAATCAAAGTGAATATCAACAGCGACATCCTTACATTGAATATTTCATATGTTTACATAACAAATGCATATGAATAACAAACAACAGCTTTACTGAATTACTTATCGTGAGCTAATGAAAATGCAAAAAGAAAATGTGCTAAAAATAAGTCGTCATTGGTTATTACCACCTGAGAACATGGCGTCATCTTTCTTCTCAACCTGAAAACATAAGACAGAAATAGTTAAAAAACACAGCATTTTGAAATACATTATTTGAAATAGTCGTATGTATAGTCATTACCTTTATTATCTTAAGAAACGCATCATCTGTGGCATGTGGTAAGGCATTGTTTCCCTCGGAGAAGTTCAGTTCTAGAGTCAGGTCAAACAGAAAAGCGAAATTAATTTAACCAAAGCTTTTAGTCTATTATTATGCCAAAAACCAAGACACATATTCCAGACATAGATTCATTTTATTCTGATGCTGCCACTCAATTTTACTCATTAAAAAACACTATCTAAATACAAATAGCTGTTAAACAACTAATAGTGATCAATTCTGATTGTGTTTCCATAGGGTTTTCAGGGACATCACCGAAACAAATACCCAAAGGATTTAGGACAAAGTATGACGACATTGATCTAAAATCACTGAACAGAGAAAATTCATTTTCTTGACGTAAAAAAAGGGTCAGGTATGAACCATGGCAGTGCTGTGTTACACTCCAGTGAAAAAGTCAAGATTGTTTCTTAACCTTCAGGCGACAGTAATTTCAACCTGCAGGTTTACTGAATGTCCTTGAAAGATTGCACACGCAATATGGTTTTGGATTTCTTCAGTTGCTTCTGCTTCCTTGGATTCATATTCAGATAACCACACAAAACAGATGGTTTGAGAAAACAGAATAGTCTGCAAGATTCGCTTTTGACTGTGTAATCAGCATCTGAGATTTCTTCACTGCTTGTATTTACCAATCAGGAAACAGAGACAGACATCCCTGCATGCCAATTATTTAGTCTGTGCACAGCATACTGAAGGCACTGGCTGTACTGGATATATTGGCAAAGTCAAGCAAAACCACACAATAAAACCTTCTTGAAACAGAGCGAGGCAGTGTAATTCAAAGACTCACTTCCTTTCTGCACAACATGCAGTTGCTACCAGTCTGTCTATAACTATCATTAAGGACTAGTTGTCCCACTCATCAGGTTTGGTAAGAGGTTTAGTTAAAAAAGCACAGGAATTAACTAGCCAGGCAAGTGACACCCTGACAGGTTCCACTGAATACTGCAGTCCACTAGAATACTACATCAGGGTACTCTCCTAAGGCTTCAGTTTGCTTTGAATAGATATTTTAGCTCCGATCAGCAAACAGAAATTGAAGGCACCTATAGAGCTACAAAGTAGCATTTAGCATCTAGCAGAACAAATGGATATAAACCTGTATGGTTAAATTTATGTTGTGATTATGAGGAGTCCCTCTGCTCCATGAGGGTCTCCGGTCCAATGAAGTTTGGGAAGCCCTGCTATAAAGAGTGTCCAGATTCTTTGCGAAGCAAAAGACTATTGTCTACCAGGCGAGGAATCAGTGGCAAAATAGCCAAATCAGCATCCTCCTGTCACATAACTGAACTTTTTTCTCTAACCTTCTGTATTTCTAAGAGCTTAAGTAGCTCAAACACAGCTTAGAAAAAAGACTCATATGAACATACCAAGGGTGTCCTCAGCTGTGAGATCCACGATTTCCACTCTGGCCCGCTGGTAGGAAACACGCAGAGAAAAACAATTTATTATTAATAGTGTACTAATGTAATAAAGAATTCAGAATGTACAAATGTATTCAAAATATAGTATTTTAACAATAAGTTCCTATTTTCTCTAAATAAGTTACACCCTATTCCTGTTATGACAACATTCTAAAACAGGATGTGATTTTTTTGTTGTACACCCATAGTCATATAGCAAGCTTCTCCATACAAACTTAGTCCTGATACTGTAAGGGCATACAACTATATGAACTCAATGTGACTTGCCATTACTGGCTGCATGCTTCAAAAACCTTGTCTTCGACATTCAACTTTGACCATACAACATTCATTCTCTATTCCCTAATAATTCCCTAGTGCTGTTGCTTCTGAGAGCAGCCTTACCCTGCCCTGCCAGAAGCCTTCAACAGCCTTCCTTTTGGGCTGGCCACTTCCCAGTTCTTCAGAATTATTCTCTAGAGTGGGACAGAGGAACAAGCTGTTACTGTTTTATTCAAAAGATATGCCTTACTGTTCTGGCCCCCCAAAAAGAATGTTCGTTTATAGCTGCCTGAAAAATTTATATCAGAAGTTTATTTTAAGCACAGCAGAATTTATTTTAAATGGTGAAAGTATCAGCTGAACAAATGCTGAAGTTGTAAGTATTTAATTATCTATTTATATTGTATATCTAACAACCTGACAAATTCATATAAATCAAATCTTTCTCTGTGATGCATATAGACTCATACCGATTAGAGAAAAACCTCCATCACTGAATCCATCTCCGCTATCTGAACTCCTGTGTAAGATAAAGAGTGAGTGATTATTAAAGGTATGCTAGTTAGGTAATAGCATCTGCTTCACAATCAAGGTAATAACTTGTTTGCTTAATAAACTACAGTGCAGAGAAGGTTTGAGTAAAGGCCATGCTATCTAGCTAAACACAGTTACATGGTAAATGTCTCTAATCAACAAAATATGGCATTAATTAGTGTTTTGGCCTTTCCACAGTTTTCAGTACCAAACTAATGAATGCATGGCAAGTGCTTTTTTTGGAAGCGTCTTTCTTTCTCTTGCATCATCACTAGATGGCACCATTTCACATATATATCATAGGCTGGCTTGACAGAACAAAGTGACCTGTAAATCCAATTTTAAAGCTCAACCACTAAAGCACAAAAAAAAAAGAAAAAAAGAACCATGGCTATTTATTTTTCAATAAAATACAAGTTTGGAGTTAGTGGCAGTTCTCCTTATATATTTCTACATATATGTTGGAATGTTTGATTATGTGGTTGTCTGTCTCAAACATAAGCTCTCAGATAAATGTGTGTGTGTGTGTGTGTGTGTGCATGTGTGTGCAGTAAAGCTACATTTCAAATCTCACAATCAGTGAAAGTACCATTGGTGTTTACTAATGGTGTAATTAGTTAAATTGATTTTGCTTAGTTAACAAATTAGCTTTAGTTAGACTTAAGACACTGTGCCTGTCATTTTAATTAGAGAACTACATGGTTCCAGAAGAATCTGCACTAGGCCCCTGAATCAGGGTAGACTAATGTCTTTTTAGTAGCTGACCAAACCATTAATATTTGCCCCTCAAGAGAATTTATTCCACTCATTAAAGTATGAAAGTATTAAAATCAAAGATGTCATTGCTTCGTTAAACTAATATATTTGCTTTGAAAAAACATTTCACAATCGTCTGCATCTTAGCATATCTCCTGGTAGGCAGGAAAATTTGTCAAATCAACCTGTTCAGATTAAATTCTGTCCTCAGCTGAAATGAGAAATTCATGCAGCAATGTATTCATAACCACACAGAAGTCTGTCGCAGTTTCACCTCATCTTCAACAGCATGTTCATAATTCAACTGCAAGATGATGTCACCATTTCCAGCCAGAGAAACTGTTGTAAGGCAGCACATCATTACAAGTAGACAGGTCAGATCAGAACAGCACTGAATCAGTGACCTCTCAGTGATGCAAATAACAAACTCAGGCTCCAATACCAATGCTTATATGGCTGCTCGTGTCATGATTAGCGCTCCACAGGCTGTGGAATGAATAACGGACTGTTGCTAAGTATAACAGACCGTTGTTAAGGAAAGTGAAACAGACCATTGCTATAAAGAATCAGCTGAACTGTAAGTTAGCGGACTACCATTTTTCGCAGAAGCTATTATCCAACTTAATCTAAAATTAGTATGATAGCAATGATGAACATGCTTTGTTGTCTTGTTATTGATGTATTCAATAGGTCGCCATGTAATAAGTGAGATAATTGATGTATTCAATAGGTCGCCATGTAATAAGTGGGATAATGTTCTGCGAGGCGGTCATCATCTTGGAATAACTCCCTTCAGAGTGATTCAAGAGCCCTGCGCAAGCATCACCCTGTCAGGAGTTATTCCACGATAATGACCGCCTCGCAAAAACGGTAGCCCTTACTTAACATTTGCTCACCATTACGACAGCAGTTCAATCAAACAGATATGGTGTAGTAAGGACAATAATCACACACTATCCTAGAAAGCTCACCATGTTGTCAGTCCTACATGAAAGAAATTAATTAGATCAATACAAGCTCATTACTTCTTTTTTGGTAGTATGTTTATGTTCAGTCTAGTCATGTTCTCTTGTGTGTTCTATGCCTTCACTGGTGTATGAAAAAATCCAACTGAGAAAAATCGATGCTTTCTGACAGAAGTCAACTCTATTGGTTGATTCTCAGTTTCATTTCAGGTGTTAAGCCTGCCTTCATTGTGTCAGTGTTGGATACGCTCATTTTTGATTGGTTCCCTTTTTTGGGCAAATTAAAAAAAGTGCAAATATGCCTGGTGGCCATACTGAGCTGCCTAGTGAAATCAAATCGCTCACGGATCAGGATGGGTT
Organism: Tenualosa ilisha; assembly: GCA_015244755.2. Classification (NCBI taxonomy): domain Eukaryota; kingdom Metazoa; phylum Chordata; class Actinopteri; order Clupeiformes; family Clupeidae; genus Tenualosa; species Tenualosa ilisha. Next base: position 455,924 of record PYXC01000631.1, on the reverse strand, counting down.
TTCCCAGGCTAAGACGTCAGCATACAGACACATGACTGACAGACAGCTAAAGCACTCTGCTCATGGACGCCTGCATCACTGTCCCTGTCTCTGTCTACAGCCTGTCTACTCTATGGCCCCCGAAAGGCAAATCTCAAGAGACTTTCATGGTGGGCTTCAATCACTAGCCCTCCACTGGAGAGACATGCGAGACAGCGAGGTACCTGGAGCTTATGACAGGCCCTGGAGCGAAACTCTCAGCATGAGGGGTGGTAGAGCGCGATTGGAGGCTGGATCTCTGAAGAGCGGAACAGGAAAAACAAAATAAAAACAGAACAACTCAAACATGGAGTCGCTTCTTTGGACAAAGACACTAGTAAAAATAGCCTATTACTCCAAAGATGATTTATATTTACCTTCAACTCTATGATAAATATATAATAAAAAGATAATTACACCCTTGAATTTACCCAGTGCTAGTGCTGTTGGGAGGAAAAAGAATGAGAAAATCTAATACAACATAGGACGAATAGAGAAACGACAATAGGGCAAGGATACTGAAACTTCCTAATGAGAAACTTTATCCAGACGCTGATTTTATTCATCCAGTAGGACTTGGCACCTGCACACACGGCCAAAAGCACCAATACCTGGTTTACTGCCTATGTAATATTATAACTTTGTGAGATACTGAATTTGGGGTTTTCTTTAGCTGTCAGCCATAATCATCAAAATTAACACAAATAATTAACACAAATAAATAACACAAAATAACACAAATAATGGCTAGAAATATTTCACTTATCGTCTAATGAATCTATATAATGTATATATATAATAATCTATATAATGAATCTATATATTGTATGAATTTCACTATATTCTAACTTGTTGAGACCTCCCTGTAACTTTAGCAGGAATTTTTCCTTGTTTCCTTTTTTCCCTACGGACAGCACTTGGTGATCTCAATTAGCAGGGCTATGGGTTGAAAGGTGCCAGAATTTTGTTTTAACATACAAGAAGTATTTATTATAATTGGACAAATTGGACGCAAACTTTTTTATGAAAAGAATGAGAACTGGCTGAAGGATTACCTGATCGGCAGTGAGATGTCTTATATAAGCCCTGGCTGCATCCCCTCTTCTCTTAACTTTATGAATGTGTGCCTTCACAAGGGAACAACAACAGGACATCAGGATTATTCAATGCCAGATTCACAACTTACAAATCCAGCCAACAAAAACCAAACATAAACATAACATAAACGTAAACGTAAATGAAACCAAAGCCGAAACTGAAAGAACACCGGGCCTCAGACATTCTTACGAAGAAACTTGTTCTTAAAACCCACTTAATTTGTTTTCAGTGCATGTAAATAACACTGGGCCTCATTCACCAGTATTTTCTTAAGAATTTTCTTAAATTCATTCTTAAAGTGCGATTTAAAGACCTGTATTAGTGAATACAAAAAGCAGTTTTTGAGAAGAATTTGTATTCACCAACACAGGTCTTTAAATGGGAGTTTAAGAATGAATTTAAGAAATTGTAGTAAATTAACAAATTAAGTTTGATACAAGTACAATAATAAGATTCCATCAATCACAATCTATCAGTAGTATCTCTCATGATCCCCCAAAACACCACTTTACATACTCTGAGCTTTTTCAGCTTGTCCTCAAAGTTTTTTTCGGCACTGTCCAACTCTTTGATTTTTTGCTGCTGTTCTTTCCGTGTGCTCTCCAGCTCTCCGAGGGTGACACGTACTTTACTCATCACCATCTCCTCGATCTGGGGAGGAGAGAAGAAACTTTCTGTTTTTAACTCCATTTTTTCAGTTTTCGTTTGTAAAGTCATGAAAATCACCGAGTGGTCAGTAACGTTCCCTGATGCTGACAGTTTTCTGTAGTAAGTGTAAAAAACCAAACTTGTCCTTTAACCTTTAATAAAGGTTTACATACTGTAAACACAATATGTTGTTTTGTGTATGTAATAGCCTCAGTGCTGAACAGTGTGAACAAAAGCCTAGTAAATTAACAATTTATTAAATGTAATTATTTTATGCTTAATTAAAAACCTCACGGTAATTTGCAGCTGCATTCCATACTGTCAGTTTCACTGCAAATGGCTATCTTATAAATATTACTGGTATTACAAGTAGTATTACAAGTAGTGGTGGAACAATGGTAGCATAGCATCACCACCTGAGAATGAGTCAATCCAGTTTTCAATTACAGACTTGCAGCTGAGAGGTTCCTTTTTTGTAAAAGCATCTGCCAAATACCAGTCAATTTGTTTGTGATTGCATTAATCCTCATTAAACATTCTTGCTAGATGACATGCTGAGGGAAATTTCAAGAGGTCTCCCTTTTATTTGGACAGGCTTCATTTGTTTGATGTGACACTTACATCAGATTTGGAGAGCCTCAGAGGACCTGACAGTTGTCCTTCAGGGGACCGTTTCCTTTTCATGGCTAAAAAAACAAACACACACACACACACAAAAAACAAAAAACAAACAAAAAAGCAATTATGCCAAGTACATGCAATACCAGCATCAAGCAACCTATTTCAGTGCAACTGCATCTGAGAAATACTGTATACTGTACAAAGCCAAAAACAAATTCTACTTAAGCAATTGTGTAAGACCTTCATTTAAAACTTCCAACCTCTCTATGGTCAAATCTGTGTGATGTAAAACTCTGAGGTCACATGTATGGCACTGGGATGGATTTTAAAAAAGACAACGTATGGCCTCAGTTCTTCTCAACTTTGCTCATTCTTTATACATCAGGTGTGGTAAATTACTATGATAAATAACGATGTGTGTTATGTCAGTGCAATGGTCTGTGCTTATTTGAGACAGGGAGGAAAGTGTTTACGGTCTGAGATAAATCAACAGGAATGCCAACATTGGTGACAAATCTCCAAGCTACACAAGAAAAGTAATGTATGCCTACTGCAAAGCTGTTAACGTTACTGGTCTACCCAGGCAACCTTGGGAGTAAGTTAACAACTTCTTTCACGTCACTTCGGAGGAAATACATGTAGTACCCTGAACGTTTTTTTTATGAACAGCAATTAATCCCGAATTTTTCGGAATAAAACAATAACCGGAGTGTCATGCTACCTCAACACAGAGGAAAACGTGTTATGCTGCGAGACAGCTGATGCTCAAAGAGCTTAACAGTAAATTCCCAACAGGAAGTCGTCAACATTGGTAAATAGCATCGTCCACAATGTCCATGAAATCTTCCAACGTGTGATACTAAATACGGCATACGCATACAAGATCTCTAAATCAACCATAGCGAGAATCTAATATGTATTTGCTAAATTACCGCATGATAGCTAACAAGAGCAACCCTTTCTCATAGAGGCAGCAAGCTAGCATGGCGGTCGAGCCAGCTAAGTCAATGGATGTTTGTTTGGCTAACAGTTAGCTTTACGTTATCATCTGCACTTTAACACACAAAGTACCTACACATTTTCTTCTTGCAACAAGTGTGGTTAATGAATACAGTCTCCCACAAAACAAAAGGACCGCTTAATTTACCACTCATGTGACTGGCAAAAGTTCAAACTGTAGATTCGTGCAGCATGCGGTAAAATGGCCTGGACTTCTCTCACGTGGGCGGGGCCGACACTCACAAATGATAAATTGAGATGATAAGGAAGAAATCCACAAAGAAAGAAAAAAAGACAGAAACAATGGTAATTATAAATAAATCGAGAATAGTATGCCCAGAACATATAGTAGACTTGCCAATATTCTAATTAACAAAATGTCTGCCTCATTATCAAGACCTGAAAAATTATGAATCCACATGTTAATTTGTGTGAAGCGCCACCCAGCGGTAGGGCTATATGCCCAGCTCATTGCAGTGAATCTTTTCTTTCCCTCACTAATTGATGATTCTCTTCTTTGAGGCACTCATGCGACGGAACATTATGTAATGATAGAGTAGATAACCCTACAGAAATTATACTCTAGTTTCACCGCAGACTGTTACAGCATTAACCTCCTCGTATTTGCTTGGATGGACCTCCTAGGTAAAACTATGTTTTTGGCTGCACCTCTGCTCCAGCAGATCACATTACATTAGTCTCATTGCCATTGGTTTTACTGCTGCACTGACTAGGTGAATATTACAGCCATGAAATAATAATCGTACTTACTAATAATTCAAAAAAAGGCTCTAAGGAGGAATACTTCTTTACTTTACTACTATTTTCCATAACTTGAAGGACAAAAAATAGTTGTAAGGATTAAGAACTTATGAAAATACATCTATAGTATGTCTGAGAAGCAAACCGAGTGGTTGATTCCTACTGCTGATGAACAGCAGCCCATCTTCATGGCCACAGGTTGTGACCTAGATAGAGCATCTGCTAGAAGTCAGGGGTGTCAGAGGCCAAAATAATGACTGTGTGTTGAGGAGGCTATAGCCCACTGATCTCATAGGCTCATAGGCCATCTCTGAAGCTAAATGGCAATGGTTTCTTCTAAGGATTTCCTCAAGGATGTGCATCAGGTTCTCACTAATGCACCTGGACTGTAAGGGAGAAGGCATGCAGCAGGTGAACCTGCAAGAACCTTTTGATCCCAGGAACAAAGGGCATTATTTAAGACAACAATAGCTTTGACACCTGGGGTAGCATCTGCCACATTGCCCACAGCAGTTAACCTCAAACCCTGTATTATGAGCCTATACCTGACTAATCTCTGACCTGTTCTTAGGGTAACACTACTGGCGAGCTCTTCTTAACCCTGACATGCCTTTCCTCATGCAGACAAATCTTTAAAAGTGACTTTAAAAGAATGACATTTATAGATACTGTGTGTGTCATATCTTGTAAAATAAAAATAATAATTATATATATATTTATATATAAAAATTCTTCAGGACTGATTAATTCTCACAATGGACAGAATTTTATGAGCTCAACATTGCAACATTGGCTCAGTCCTCTTCCTCCTCCATCTCCTTGAGCTTTCTTTTCTAATAGTTTTTTGTCACAAATGTTTTAGCTGAAAATCCTTTAGGTGAATTCAGAGAATAAAAATCTACCATGCCATACAACAGTAATGCGAGACCTTGCAGCTATGCATAGAATGTGTGTAGCTGTAGCAGTATCAAAACTTCTGTGTAAGTGCCTGATGGACTTGGGTCACCAACACTGTTTCAGTCCCGTCCCAAGTGGCCGGTTAGTTAGGACCCTGTGGCATCACTTTGCAATGCATAAAATACACTCTTGTGTCACTGTTTAGAGTGAAAGCAATCTGACTTCATATGTCTCAGCATGAAGTCATGTAAAGTAGGCCTATAGCACAAGTCAGAAATGCTGTGCCACAGTCACACCTACAGCTCTTTAAACACTTAATGGGGCCATTTAATAGAAAATGGTTAATGTAATATAGAATGTGAAATTTTGATTCAGTGATTGTCAGACTTTTGGCGGCTAAGCAATATTCCATAATGTCTATAAGAGTCTGCACCATGTTCAGTTTGAATACATCACAAACATCATACTGAACAGGGTTATTTATTAAAATAGGGAGAGGTTTGTGATTCAGAGCAGATACATTATTCACAGTCTGTAAAGTGGACATGCTAACAATGTGAACTCATGTACTGGGGGTGATGTGCCAGTGAGAATTTTGGGTGGGCACGTCGAAAGCAAGGGGCATGAGATTCTTCCCCAAAGAAAGAAGGTGAGAACCACAAAATTCTTGACGAGCACGTGCACATGCACCTATCTAACATAGCACAATAATACCACGGGTCAGATCATGGATGCTCTAGGCTTGATTACAGATATTACGATGGACATACGAACAGAGGCTTGTAACGGTCAAACATTTCATAGTAACAGTAGCTTGTAATGGTCAAGCATTTGGAAACGTACTGAATATTGGCATGGGAATATCACCAATGATATTGTTACACAATATAACTTCAAGGATAATAGAATAATGCACTTTAGTGCCATTACCATTAATAATAACATTACATTACAGAGGCTGATGACAGTTTTTAGTGAAGTATTTAGTTGTTGTTTTGTTGGTGGATTTTGTTGATAATGTGTTGACACACACACACAAACATACCACACACACACAAGACACTGACAATAGATAGATAGATAGATAGATAGATAGATAGACGAGGGGGAGTGGGGTATCATTCTGTGTGGGTCTGTGAGAAAAGACGGAATCTTGTTAAGTCCTGTTACGTCATCTCCAGTCACCCAGCCTGAATGTTTCGTTTCTTGGGCCTAGGAAAGGCCCCTCACTTCTCATTAGTTCCCAGAGATGTGACACCATGGTCAGTGTTCCCCCCTGACATTAAAGCCTGCTCTCCTCCACAGCGCATACATGTTGGCAGGGAATACAAACCCCCTCAGGCGAGCTGAGATCCTTGGTTTGGGCTGGAATGATTACTTGAGTTGTTTAGCTTGATCTGCCCAATGTATTTATGCAATGTGGGTTAAGGGGCAGGAATAGAGAGAGAGAGAGAAGTGGGGGTTGTGTATGCATGTGTGTATGTGTTTGTGTGTAGATGTAAGTGTATGTATGTGATATGTATAGGTGTGTGTGTATGTTTGTGTGTAGATGTGGACATTGTGTGTAGATGTGTGCAAATGCCTGTGTTTGTGTGTAGCTTATGATGCCTGTGCTTGTGTGTATGTGTGTGTGTGTGTGTGTGTGTGTGTGTGTGTGTGTGTGCTGGCACCACCTCTGTCTGAGTGTGTGCAAAAACACCTACTGACCCACACACACATGCCTGTGCACACATGAACTCACACACAAATGCACACAAATGAAGCTGTCCTCGTGTGTGTGTAAAGCGTAAGGTGCACACCTGATCTCGTCGCTTGTTGACATGAGGTGATGAACTAGAGAGGACAGGCACTGGCTCTGATCCTGAGCTTGACACTTGGGGGCTGGCTATCGGTGTGGGGACAAAAAGGATTTTCCAAAGCAATGCACAGGTGAAATATTATAGACAATTTAAAAACACTGTGCGTGAAGACTGTTGTGCTCAATATACCATTATTAATAAACAAATTATATTTGATGATATTGGTCTACTCTGTTCCACTTGATGTATTATAAAGAATGCATGAGTGAGATCAAATCTGGAAATTGCATACACAGTATTTATGTGAGTATATTGGCTAAACGGCTCAAAACACTTATCAGCAAGTTATGTTATCTTCACAGGGTGCCAGCATGCAGCGTGACCTATGTGTGTTTATCTATGTGGGAATGATTTTATAGGTATCAAAGCTAATCATTGTTATAAAAGTAAATTCCTCTCCTATGTTAATTGTCATCATGCAGTCATGATGAGGGTTATGCTCCTTGTTTGTTGGCCCATTTTACATAACTGCATAAAATAAATACAGACATGAAAATAAAAAAATAGCATGCTAAATGGAGATGATGGTACATATAGCCTTATGGTGGTAGAAATGATTGAACTGCCAGCCGCTGCCTCTGCGCACACTAATTCACGCATAGCCTATTATGTTTATCTCTGTTTTACTTGGCTATTACAGACAGACAGTTCTCGGGTTACGCTGCGCCAGAAAATCGGTCCCTAACCAGCATTTTGCAAATTGTTAGCCAGGCTTTCACAACTCTAATCACCCCTCCGGTCAATCTGGATCCTTGCCAAATTTGTCCCGTTCTGCGTCTGAGCTATGCCAGACAGGAAGGCAAAACATCATACACCCAGATGTGTGTTGAGTCCTCCAGCGAAATCCGAGCGATAAATTGCTTGTTATTTTTTAGGTTTTCCACCAAAAAAGGCTTTTTGACTGTTTCGTCAGCCTTTAGGCTAACTACCACAACAACTCGTAATTACGTGTCTGTGAATTTTGATAATTCTCGATGCAATGTTAGTACGCATAAAAAGTTCTCTTTATGCAGTGCTACTCTTGCTACTGACAGCTTGTTTGACTGAACCGTAAAATCTTTGATCTCTCCCAGTTTGCGTCTTTGACGCACAAAGAGGTGCTTAAAGAACAGTGACATCGTCATGTGAGATCATATCAAAGGTATCTAGAGTCAAGAAGACCAGTTGTCTGGCTGATATTTGTCGGCATTTAGGCTATGTATAGTTCAAGAAACACAAGAATAGACCACTTTTATGATTAAATAAGAACTCGCTTACTTTAATGAGTAGAATGTAACTCAGATTCCATTTCTTTAAAAGTGAACGACACGATTACATGGTATTATATTCGGCAGGGCATTAATCTCGTTTCTAAATATGCATAAGACAAATTATGGATAAAATAGAGCTTGGTCATCTTTTCAGAGAACAGATCAAAAGTCAACTGCATAGAACAGTGGATTCTGCAGTGAGCTTTGGCGGTGGCATGTGGAATTTCAAATGATTCTACGTCACTGAAAGGCAATCCCAAACCGAAATGGTTGATATTACTGACAGACAATGCCGAGGAATTACACTGCAACATGGCACATCTAATAATGAGGTAATTTCATGTTAATTGTTGTCTCGTTTATCTTTTAGACCTCCGATAGCCCACATGTTCCATTTTGCGACCTTTAAAAACTGACAAGTTTGAAGAATGGACATGTATCGTGCCATTTAGATAATGTTAACGACCATTCGCTAAAACATTCACCATCAAAAGTTTTACCAGATTGGAATCGAAATTTTTATCTCACTTAAATGTTCGAATTGTGGTGTTCTCAAGAGGTGCCTTGCTCTGAAATAGGGTGTAATTCTCATTTTCACCTTAAGGATGTGTTACTGACGGAACCCCTCAGTTCCCGAAGAAGCTACGAGGAACGCAGAGTGGAACAAGGGCTGTTTGGCTCTGTCCTGCACTCCTGCAGCAGAACAACCTAATTCGCAATTTCTCGTGGATTTCATTGGCGCCGTGGTCTGCAAATCTCTTGGTTGTCTTGGGATACACGATGCATGTCCAAGGAATTCTCGTGGATAACGCCGAGAAAATGAAAACGATTGGATTAATGTGATTTTGTGGCTGGGGTTGAAGTTAGGGCATCCATCGGTGGGATTTTTTTTTACCCATATTTCCAAAAAGGCTGGTGAGAGGAGGACTATTACAATGTCATCTCAAACATCAGTTCTGCATCTTTGTGGAAGGGGGATGTTGTAAGTATATTCCTTTATTTATTTACGTGTTTTTTCCGAGGCAAGATCCCTTTTTACGCACTCTCCAAAGTGCGGGACGATGGAAAATACATGAAAACATAAAATGTGGATACCGTTCCAATAAAACGCACCATGATTCATGCATCTAGTCACGTTTACTTTAATTTTAAAACGCTAACTGAACAAACATTCCTGTGCCTGCTACAGTCAACATTATGGACAGTATTTTTTCAGTGTCTCTAAAATGGTAACCTATGTATTCCACATAACTGTCGATTTCCCCAATAGGTTCTCGTCCTTTTACGCATACCTATTTGCGGCGATTAAGCGTTGCGTTTTTTGTATTTAACAACAAACAGCACATTTTTACCTCAGAGAAAACCCGTGTCATGATCATGTGAGCGCCAAATCTCGGAGCTTGGTTCAGTCACTCTGCCCTGCATGCTGCCCGGGTTTCTGGGTGCAGTATTATCCTATGTGAGAACCGACCAACTACTGTGGTGGCAGAGATGTTTTGTGTTTGGAGTGCATCGTGCAATTTAGAGTGCAAGGAGTAATTACAGAAATGTATGTATTGCTTTGTGCATTTTAAAGCATTAACCATTTGCTTTAACCATTTTCTCTCTATTTGTTGATCAACTTTGTCACATGAATATCTGAGCAGCTGTGCTGCGAGGATCTCGTCGCTAAAACACAATTTTTTAGAGCCAGTATTAATATTCATGTCATTGGCCATAAAATATGTCTATAAAATAACGCGTATATCCAACTATATGAAGCAAATGGGCTACTGAAGCACGTTTTTTGACATTGAAGATATGCCCTGAAATGTAACTGGGCGCAATATTTCAGTAGGGGGTGTCAACGCGAAGAGGAGACCGTTAGGGGTCGCACTTGTATAATGATCGTTTGAGAGAAGTTAATGAGGAATCACAACGAATTTACGTCTAAAGGTTTTCTTCCATGCGCTGAATGCGGTCACGTTGTAGTAGCGCAGATTCAACATCTGATCGTTTTAAAAATAGCTCGTCTGCGTAGACCTGCTCCACAACCTTCCTGAAATCTGGCTTTTGGTAAAATACTATAACTAAACCACAGGATGCATGTATCCTGTAGCATCACGCATGAAAACGCGCACGCATAAGACTATAGATACACACACGTTCTCGCACACATACACGTGTGTGTGTGTGTGTGTGTGTGTGTGTGTGACGGACAGGTGGAAGTGAGGGGATGGGGGGTGGGTGAAGCGTTCAATAGTTGGCGGATCTGAATTATGATTTATTTTCACCACAAGTGCACAAAATCCATGCCAGTTTACTGCCGGCAATAGGGTTGAAAGGAAACTCAGGTGTTTGAGGTCTACCACGTCTAAAAGTAGGCCAGTTTATCTTGTGTGGCAAATTAAGATATATAGCTTTATGTACCCGAGGTAGGTTACGCTTTAACATTACATTTAGGCCATGGTCATTGAGGGAAGAGAAGCAACCTTTAAGTTGTGTGTCAATCATGATTTAAATGAACCTATATTTTACATCTACAATTGCTAAATGAATCTATGAATCTATATAAATTTTCATTAAAATCAGAGTGCAGAACTCACCATCTGAAAATAAGAATTTATTAGAAAAAAGATAACAGGAGATAACAAGTAAGATCCTGGTATCCCCTGACACGAGGCTCCAAATGCATCTACGCCATATGCTGTTCTTTTGCAATTATTTATGCCTTGACTTACTGTACATTCCACTTGCTTGCTCCTGTAAACATCTAGGCTGCCTGTTATGTCCTGCCTGCCTGTAACACACAGTTCCGTCTCTGATCCATTTCCATTCGCCAGTGGAGGGCTCAGAACAGAGATGATGTCAACACTCTCTCTTCTCTTCTGCTCTGGTTGCTGCTCAGACGTAATGTCATGTAGGATCTTCATCATTTTGGTCATTACCAGTCGTTCATTGCCCAAGTTCCCTCCATGAAATACATGCGTGTAGAAACACCAACCATTTGCTGAAAGAGGCCACATACCCTACAGGGAAAATGTAATCCCAGCGCCAAATAGTGTTAAAAAAGTGCCACTAGACACAAAATGATCTTAAAATACATTAAATTCATGCTGCTGAATTTAAACCACCAGAATGTGTGTAGAATGGGTCAGATTCTCTTGCCTTTACCATAATTGAATTTTTTGAACAGTAAAGATTTCCTCTTGTCACTCAAGTAAATTTCAAGCACTATCAGACGTAACAGATTAAAAAAACATCAAAAGCAAATTTGGTTGTTGGTTTCTCCTTGAGCCGAATATTGTGAATATTATGCATTGATATATCCATCATTAATGAGTGTGTGTGTGTGTGTGTGTGCTGCTCTTCACAGGGGATGAAGCGGTCCACTATGGGGTTCTCCAAGTTGGCACTTCTAACCCTTCCTGCCCTCCTCGCCCTGATCAGTCTGTCTCATGAGGCGGAGAAGGTCCCTATACTGAACATTGCTGTGATCTTGGGACGCACGCGCTACATCTCCGACAGGGACATCCGGGCCCTGTGGAGCAAGGATGACCCCATCGATGTCAACGTGGTTACCCTGCTGGTGAATGAGACGGACCCAAAGAGCATCATCACCCATATGTGTGACCTCATGTCAGGCACCAAAATCCATGGGGTGGTGTTCGGGGACGGCACCGATCAGGAAGCCATTGCCCAGATTTTGGATTTTATTTCCTCCCAGACGCTCATCCCCATCCTGGGGATCCACGGAGGGTCGTCCATGATCATGGCAGACAAGGTAAGCCCACAAATACACCAACACACGACCCACCTGAACTGAGACGAGAACTGAAGTTGATCAGCGGCTTGAAAAAGAGGCTCAGTTCTTTGCTTTTTGCTGAGTTCACACAATACACACATAGCAACACATGCCCTCAGGAGGAGCAGTCATCCTCTTCCATGGCTCCCGTTGGCTATTGTGTAACAGTGAAATGAGATGAAGACGTGGCTGCCAAAGAGGCAATTGTTATGAGAAAAATTGTTATGTTTCATTTGGAACATCTAATACAGTTCTTTGCTTGGTTAGTCAAATAACTAACATAGCAGCTGTCTATTTGCGAACCTCCCGACAGCAAAATAACACTTGATAATAAATCTTTGCATAATATTGCTTTGTACTATCCACAGGGGATTATTGAGTTGCTTCACTTCCAGAAAATCAATTATCACAGGAGTTCAAACTTGCCTCTCAATTTAGCTTCATATTTTCAGTTGGCAGGGACATTCTACTTTAAGATGATGAGAAAAAAAATTCGGAGATTTGCAATAAATCTTCCAGAAGATATCTGATTTATTTTTCCTGCTGCTCTAGACTGTGCCCGGAGCCTACCTTATCTTGTAGATCTGTTTTGATTTCACAGGCTTTCACAGAAGCAGCATGTATCCTCTTCTCTCTTGAAATTATAGCTGTGACTGTTTTGGTAGTGGTGGTGATGTGTGTTCACTATGAGACAGATGCTAAACCAAACCACCAGCTTCCTTACGTCACCTTCCACGGAAGTGAAGAAAAAAAAATGTGCTGGTGAACGTAAACAGGAGCTTAGGGATGGGGGGATGTATGTGTGTTTGTTTGTGTGTTTGTGTGTGTGTGTTTGGGGTAGGGGGGTATGGCACACATCATTTCCCACTCTGTTGACTTCTGGCCTCTCTCCATTACCAGAAAATAGCTCCACACCCCTATTTCCTCCCCTTTGCGAGGCACCCCTGTTAGCTGTGCTTCACAGAGTAGTGTAGATTTTCATCATGTGCGTTTCACATGGTTACTTCCTTCAAACCCCTCATTTACAAGGCCTGGAGATGCAATGTTTCCTCCAGTCTCTGGGGAGAATGACGCTAGAACAGACGCACCACCATGACCGTGGTGTATAAGCGCAGCTAAAGTTAAGACACCTTGGATGCCGTGAGAGACTTTCTTGGCTGAAGTTCAGCAGTATCTCCTGTTTTGCTGGAATTCAAGGCCATATGCTTGCTACAGGCCATGTACTGCGATTTATTTTGTGAAGAAAATATAAAGTGCCCTCCAGACCATTAAGTTTTGATTCTCAGGGTCAGCTCATTTTCCTGGTATTTTATTTAATACCGAGTGCCCAGCCTAAAAAATAATCACTGCCATATTCTGGTCAGCATAATGAATGCCTAATTTATTTCATGCGAAACAAAGATGTCACCATGTGTCAAGACAATGAAAGTATTTCCACTCTTCCATTTATGCGCTGGCATTTTGCGGCTGCTATATTTTCCTTGCTTTTCATGGATTACAAACACAAGGGTTCCAGTATAAAATGTCCAAAAACACTGGTAATCATCCACAGCCTCTTTGCTGATCAGGTTGGAAACTGTATTCTCGCCTAGTGCATGTTAAGGTAAATAACATGAAATTGATTTCAGCCTTCAGCCTTATTCTCCATTTATGGTCTCCTCCTGACAGTTTGTGTTCGAGTTGGTGAGCAATGATAAATGTGTTGGTGGTAATTAATGGCCGACTGGTAGACAGGTAGCAGTTCATTTGGTCTCCATATAGAAAACCTGGGCCTCATTAAGTCGCTGAATCTCTGACATGTGTCACAGAGTCTATTGTTTTATTTCCGATGGGCCTGTCTCGCTGCTCTGGTAGTGTCGATGCACAAGCACGCACTAGAGCAGTTACCACAGAAGAATGACACTCTTATTGGCACATTGGAGTCAGTCTTTCATTTGTCGTTGGAGGTGATGGGTTTACCAGCCCGAGTGCTGGAGGGGATCAGAGGAAGGAAAAAAAAAGATATCCAAATGGGATGCTGTAGGAGGCGTCACTTTCTCTGTTGCACAACCTAACGATAGAAAAACGTACACTATCATTGGCTCAGGTAGTGTGTGATTGGTGTGGAATTTCAGGACAACACAGTTATTTTGAAACCAATACATCTTCCTGGACAAATGAAATATCACCACAAAAACAATGATGGCTAGAGGGAGAAGTCCAAACAAAGAAAGGCGACAAGAATTTGTATTGAAATTCAGCAACAACAACAGAAAAAAACACTATGGAGTCAGGAAATGAGAAAAACACATCGCATCACTCAGTGACTGTCCACCCCATCGTACAGTATAGAGAGAGACAATGCATAACACAGACCATAACATCTTCCATCTTGAACTTGTCCTTGGTTTTTTGCTTTTTTTTTAACACGCACGCACTCCACTCAGGCTGGTCTTGTTTAGTGTGCCATGGGGATTCTACTTATGAACACTACCATGATAAAGTGGTCTTTTGGAAGAGAAATGGCTTCCTGGCTTTCAAGTGGAATCAATTCAAAGGCTGCAGAATTGAGGGAAAAGGGGGGGTTTACATCAACCCATGGGAGATGGCTGCCTCTGAAATGTGGTTCAAGAATGCATAAGAGCGTAAAAAGGCATTTGTAATGCGTGCGCTGTTGTTTAAATATGCTTAATGACCTGGGCTGTTTCTTTTGCTTTGCTGCATCTGTGTATAGTCTCTTTATTTCTGCTACTGATGAATTAAACAACGCAGCGTTCAGATCCAGGCTCCCTGGGCTTTGACAGAGAAGGGTGGTGGGGTGGTGAGAGTGCATTTCTGAGCAATGGGAATGGAAGGTCTCTCCACTGTCCAAAACCAGTGTGCCAGCTCTTCTCCTTCTTGCTGTGCCTCCAGGGGCTTACACACATGGCTCACAAATATAATTGTCTCCCTTGTTTTTTTGAGATCACATAAAAGCCCCATAAAGTTCATGCTGCAGTCTTAAAGGTCATTGTTTGAAGACCAAAAGAGCATCGTCCAGAACACCCCTATCCAGAACTACACCCCCCCCCCCAAAAACACACACAAACCCACACCCACATACACACACACACACACATACACACACGGGGGCACATAGGCACACACACAGTTGTTTTGCTGTGTTATGATTTTTGACCTAAGATGTCTCTTTGGGAAACTGGGCCACTGCTACTTAGAATGGATAAAAAAAACCAACAGGAGATCATCTATACTGTGCGCCATGTGCCACGTGTTGTAATATGCTGACCTTCCTTCCCTCTTTTTTGTAATATGAGGCTCGGGAATAACCTTATGAGGGATCAATTCCACTCCCAACAATGAGCGCAGGAAATTCTGTAAGCCAATTTACGTTATGCTTTGCATCGGCCTTGTGTTCACCACATTCCCGCGTCCTCTGTGAACGCGTTTGCCGCTGTTGGGGGTGAGAAGGCAGAGGGGGATTTGTCTTAAAGCGCCAGACAAACAAGGACGTGCTGGGAGACGGCCGGCCAGCCATCGCTAAAACCCCTGTGTTTGCCTGTATTCTCAGACTAAAGCAAGCATCTAGCAGGGAATTTAATTAACCCTGGTGTGATATCCATTTGAGGCCGGCTCACTAAAACCTGTAAGCTGATATTTGCTTCAGACTGTGGGCTCTTCACTAATAGCGTGATGTTCAGCAGAAGTTTCTTGGTTTGATCTTATGGCAGAGTTGGCAAACTCTGGCTGCAGAAATATCCGAAAACTCCCCTAACATATTAGTTTCAACCATTCATTAAATCAGTTCCTTTTAATTACAAGTACAACTATTCAACCAGGTAGATGAGCTAATTTGTGTAATACATTTCTTACTCTCTGACTCTCAGAAGCTGGAGTCTTCCACCTCTGTTTTTTCATTCACTTTGCACCGTAGGTGAATCTGTAGCTCTGTGCAGTACCATCCTCTCCTGATTGAACAGCTCTAGCGCGTACCTTGTACATAATGATCATCGTGTCAGGTCTCTGAGGTGCACGTGCAAAGCCTTTGGCTCATTTGTGAGAGACTGTGCTTTTGGCTGCTGCGGAACGCCTGAGCGTACGAGTGTGCGGCATCATCACCCCATTGAAGCTGCATCCTCTGGAACACAATGGAGGGCCCTCTTCATAAGACAGAGGCGCAGCGCAGAGACGGCCATTGTGTTTTGTGTTAGCTCATGGCAGTGCCACAGCAGAGCTTCCACGGCAATTAATCCTTTATTAGCCTCTTATGCCCCTCCCCATACACATACACATACACATACACACACACACATACACACACACACACTCACACACACACACATACACACACATATTACAATTACACACGGGCACACATACACACACATACGCGGGCACACATACACATACACACACTACGCCATTGTCGCTAAACCCTCATCCAGAACACAGTTCAAATGAGAAGTGTGCTCATACTTCAGCTCTTACACAAAACAAAAGGACTGCCACTAAACAAAAGCACACACACCGTGACACAGAGGTACATTATACACTTGGGAATGTATGGAAACTATGTGTAGGTGACTCATTGATGCCTTACTGTGGTGAACTGCGCACAGATGTGGACGTAAGCTTCCTGTTCGCCCACAGTGATCTGAAGGTGGCGCTGCAGCAGCATGGGGCCTGGCAGCAGTGCCCGGGGCAGTACCATGCGGCAACACGATGCAGACATCATGAGTAGGTGCATGCTTGTCCACAGCACCAACCTCACGGCGTGGGACATTGTTTGCTTTATGACGATAACGGCACCTTTCATATGTCGGCCCATCTACATCTCCTAGCTCTTTTCGCTACATACTTTTAGTTACCAGCTCTGGTTTTCCCAACTATCTGTCTATCACGTGGCTGAATCTGTCTGTCTCTCAGTCTTTCTTTCCTCTTCTCTGTCACTGTGCATTTTGCCTTGCTTCTAACAGAGGAGTTTTTTAATTAGCTTGTCACAACTCAAATGCCGCGAGTCTGTATTAGGTGATGATTTCAAGAAAGGCTTGATGGTGAGTTGTTTCATTTGTTGTTGCAAGGTATGATTTAATTTCACAGATGTTAATTGTTTTAAGAGCAGTGTCCTTTTGTTGCTATCAAGTGTCTAGTGTGCTGACTGGATTTTGTATTATTTTAATCTGTTTATGTTTGTAAAATAAACTACTGCTTTACGTCCATGCAGAGCAATAACAGCGCTATCATTACCTCTCACAGCTCACCACATTTTTTTCCCCGCTCACAACAACAGACAGTGCAAATAGAGCACATGACTAGCGTTAGTAGCATAATTGCTAACAGCCTCGTGAATGTGTGATTAAGCTGTGGTTTCAGATTGAACAGAGAGGATGAAGTTGTTTTTTATTTAGCTGTCGTATGATCATTTCACAAACAGAACCGTGGCACTTATTATTATTTCTGCGGGTGGCAATATTTCTCCTCCCTCCTCCATGCCTGAGCAGATCTCGGCGGGGAGGAAAAGGCACGGGGCCCCATTTAAATGGCTAAATGATACATGGTGTGGTGTGCAGTCAGTGCTGCTGCAGCCTTGTTGCAAGCGGAGGGGTGACAATGAAACACGGCACAAAATCCACAACATGCTGCAGTGGCTCCACTGTATATATTTTAAGCCAGGTTGTGGTGGCCTCAGTGTCTCCCTTTTCCTCCCTCTCTCTCTCTCTCTCTCTCTCTCTCTCTCTCTCTCTCTCTCTCTCTCTCTCTCTCTCTCTCTCTCTCTCATTCTCTCTCTCCCTCTCTGTGATGTATGGGCTGGAGTCTGCAGTAAAAAGCTGTCAGAGCCCGTCTACCACTGGGTGCTGCAGTTTAGATGGGAGGGTATAGCTGCACTCCCTCAACAGCCACAGGGGCTGCTGTGTGCACCCAGAGTAGACCAGTAGCTAGAGGAGAGAGAGAGAGAAAAAGAGAGGCATCACAATAAGCATTGTGAGGGGAGCGGCTCCCCCTCCCCTGAAATACTGCGCAAAGGCTCTGCCTGCCCAGACCCCCAGAGCCACTGCCAGGGCAAAGCATCATGGGATTGAAACTGACAGTTTGCCGTGTGAGGCTCATCTCATTTGTTAGCTTTGTTGGTTTGAATGACTCAAAATAATCCCTCGCATTTAATTTAATGCTCTGAGATAGATTGCATGCTCTTTTGTGTGTGTGTGTGTGTGTGTGTTGCGCCCCCCCCCCCCCCGCCCCAGCATTTTTATTTCGGCCCCCATGTACATGTGTACGAATGCATCCATTTCATTCTGAGGGCATACTTTTTGGGCCACTTGCTCAGCAATAGCTAATCACAATTTAGTAGGAAACAACCCATGTGGAAAGTTATATAAGCTGTGCTATGAGTGTGTGGAGTAGTTTTTTTTTTTCTTGAAATTGTGAAATGAACTTCAAGTACAGCTCACTAACTGGAAGCAGGTTCCTACATCTGTGCTGTGTTGGATGGGGGGCGGGGGGTCTTTTTTCAACTTGAGTTAGATTTGATATCCTTATCCACACTGATTCTTCTTTAAAACCTCCTCACAGACCAGACTACTGCAGCTACGCCCGGCCCTGAGAAAACAGGCGGCAGCGAGCCGCATCGATCCAAACACCCCTCGTCGCCACTCACGTTGCATTCGCGGTCGCTGTGAAGTTTGCCGAGCCGCATGCCTGTCAGATGCTTGTTGGACCGCAAGCGCGGCAACTTCTGTGAGGGGAAAGTTGTGTCACACGACAGGGTTTCAGAAGTTGCATGTTTCGCCTCTTGCTTTCAGTCGGCAGGGGGTGAGTGCTCTCTCCTCCTGCCGCATACCAATAGAGCTGTACCCTGTGCACAGAGCGCAGAGTGAACAAACCCTTGTGCTTTCCACACTGTGTGCCTCTCCTTGTAAAAACAGCGCACAGCGAGCTGTGCAAAGCAAGTGGCTGATGCCGGTAACACAATTACATTAGAATACGCTCTCACTGTATTTGGTACAATTCCATGTCGAAATCAGTGAACTGTGCTCAAAGACAGAAAATGGAAGTGGCTGACATGAATTAAATATCTCTTCCCTTTGTGCTCCTTGTCTTCATTAGGAAACCACTTCTATTATGAATGAGGGCCCAACGGACAATAAAAAAGGAATGTTAATTGTTCATCCAGGCTGAATGGGATTTGATAGAAAGAAAAATTCAAGGGTCTCTCTTGAGTGACAGAGGCAATAACAGCTCACTGGCAGGACATTGTTGAATTTTTAAGTGACGTGTCCTAGATGTACGCAAAACAAGAAAGTAGCAAACAGCCCCACTGTTAACCAATTTCCAAAAATATTTTTATGTATTTTTTTTTATGATTCTCTTTCCCCATCGTAGGTCTTAGATGAATTTTAGATTATCACAGTTTAAAGAGTGCATTCTGATTGGTCTTAACGTACAGTGTAATGTTAGAGCGAGCTTATAAAGTGCTTACGCAAAAGAGCTGTCATGCTGAACCTGAGCAGACACTCTGAGGGGATGTCTGCCATGCGTTTGTAATTTGCACTGAGAAGAAAGATAGCATTAGTGTCCCAGCACTGTGGAGACAAGATTGAATTGCTTCGAGACCTCTCAAAGACACGCCACGCACACATACACACACACAAGCACGCGCGCACACACACACACACACGCACACACACACAGAGCATGAGAGAGGAGGAGTGAAAAGGAGCAGGACAGAGAGAACAAAATGGAACCACAATTTCAACCCATTTTTAATTAACTTGATAATGCAGTGGTTATTAATGATAAGAATACTGTATTGAACTTCAGTTCAAATGGACTGGGTATCGTAATACTGGCCAGCGCTGTGCAGTGCAGCTTTTTAAACTCCTCTCTCAGCCAGTACCAGGGCCCCATATAATGAAGAAGAGGTCTCAGAGGCACTCAAGGTGACTCTTTAAAGCACATTAAAGGGAAAATGGTAATGATTATGCAATTAGCATGTATTTTTCTTTCAGTGTCCTTCCTGACAACAGTGTGATGAAACCTTGGGCCAAGTGTTAGTCCTTCCCCACCCCCCAATAACCCTGTCTGTAGCCCCCCCCCCTGTCCTTAACTGACTGTGGCGTTTGCATTATTTTCCCCCCAATGGCCTCCTCTGTCTGTTAGTGGTGGAAACATACCCATCAGAGCCTAAACTAGTTTTTGTTCTACTTCCTCACATGACTCTGTCTTTTTTTAAACTCCTGGACTCAGACTCATGTGTTTGTCTTTTTTTAAACACTTGCAAAGGTGGAAAAGATAAATGGGGTGGATCAGGGTGGATCAGCCTGAGAGAGAGGCTCGGGAGAGTTGCACAGTTAGGTCGCTAGTCTCAGGAGACTTTGGACAGAAGCAGCATTTTTTATTTTTGCCTTGTTATAGCAGTGCTTCCAATGTGTACTGATTCCTCAGGTGTGTACTGATTTAAACGTAGCGTCTGAAGCTAAAGTTTTCAGAGATCTCCACTTTGGCCGGAGTTTTCAAAAGCAACCGTTTTCAGTGACTGAAACCTATTTTTACATGTAAATGTCTAATGAATAGACATTTTTATAGATATCCAGCTATGTGTGAATAGCGCCTGAAAGCTGGCACAATCAGACAGCCAATGCAAAAAAGACTGGCCATGGAAAAAAGATGAGCATGTTTTTTTGTTTTTTTATTATTATTTATTGAAAGTGGATTATGATTGGAAGAACACTCTAGATTTAAATTTGCTTGAGTATAAGTGAGATTCTCAGTGAACAGGTGAAATCTGTGTCTCACAACACCTGACTCGCCTCATCAGCTAAGTGTTTCATTGGACAAGAATGTGTTGACATCACTGCAGCCTTCACAGAACAACAGACGTAGAACAAGGGGTCTGCTGAAAACCTAATCTTGGTGTTTTTGCAAAGGGAATGTTTTTTTTTTCCCAGCATGCTTCCATGCTTGAGTTGTCAAATGAAGCTGAACGTTGGTTGTATCAGCACTGTGAAGGCAACCACTGGAGAGGATGATTCGCTATGACACTTTGGGGAAAAAAAAGCTGTTTGTGAACTGAGGCCTGTGTTCAATTTAGTCTTGCTGTAATTTCATAGCTTTCTTTTTTCACATCCATTAGATAGCCTAAATCTGCACATGGATAACAAAAACTGTATGATTTTGACTTTCAGTCCTCTTCATCATTGTCTTAGTTGGAAGACTTTGAAAAAAAATGAATGAAAACACAACAACAACATCGGTAACCTTTCTGGGTAGACCTGGCAACAGCGTTAAAGGGTATTTGGAGACTATATGCAGGTGTCTTATTATTCGGCTTGAAGGAGGTTTGGACTATTCCAGTCCATGCAGAGAGGGATTCTCCAAAGGGGCCGGGCCGGGGCTGCTTGCTGCACCACCAAACTGGCAAAAGTCCAGGCTCAACCAATGGATTTACACACGGTTGCAAATCCAATTACGCTCACAGGTGGCATCAGGGACTGGCCTGTGTTTGACTTAAGTAAACGACGGCGAGAGAAAGAAACACTAACATTACTGCTGGGAGACAGAGGAAGAGAGAGACAGAGGGAGAGAGAGAGAGAGAGAGAGAGATGGAGAAACACTAGTCCTTGAGCTTTGTCTTCTGGTCCAAAAGCTTGACACATTCAGATGTACAATTTTGCATTGACTCATCCACCTCTAGGGTGGTGTTAGCTTTTATTGAGCACAGGAAGTAATGGTTATGCAAGGCTGAACTGTCATTTCAGCTCTGGGTGAAATATCAGTCAGTTGCAGCACAGAATGCATGACGTTGACTTCGACACGTTTTTCAGCAATATTTAATACTTTTTTCATTTAATATGGTCTGTAGTTAGTAGGGAATGAAAGTTTAATGTAACTGATGTAACTGTATGTTGTCTGTTATTTTGTGAACAACTGCAAAAAAAGATCTTGTAGTGTTTGGTGTAACATACGTCGTCCTACACGATCCAACCAAGCACATGGCTGACCTCGAACCTGCCACTAGCAGCACCATGAACAGGGAGTCGGGAGCTAGCGAGTGAGCTAAAACGCTAAGGTGTTAAAGAGGTGAGGAAGGAGCTGGAAATGACCTTGGGCCAGATTCAAACCTGGGTCTTCGTGTTTATGGTATGGACACCTTAGCCAACTCCATCATGGCGCCCCATTAACGTAGCTTATATCTAATCCTTCTGACAATTACTCACAGAGACAGACAACTACATAACAACAAAAACATAGCCTGTTTGGCAGAGGTAGTGATACACTGCATTCCTTTATAATTCCTACTGTTTCAGATGTTGTGAAACCGGACTATTTGAATTTCACTGCTTATAGCTGCCATGCCATGTTTTTATGGGACCAACCCATAAACTCTCAGCGAGGCACATGACCTTATTTTGATTTCGTGAGGGTCAGGCCTGCATCTCCACTGCAATGATACATCTTCACTGCTGTGTTCACAACCCATTTCGACCAACATCTGTTTTACCCAGAGGGCACAAGTTTCAACTTAACTTTATAAAAAAAGAGAGAAAAAGCTGCATTTCACAGGGGTGGCATCTGCAAATGAAGGGACCTTCCGCTTAGCATTTCCATGTGAAGGAGAGGCCTGCGTTCGTTCTAGCCCCGTGCAAATGGCAGCTGGGGCATAGCTTTGATCTTAGCCCCGGAATGCACAAAATAAACCGAGGAGTGTGTGTGTTTGTGTGTGTGTATGTGTGTATGCGTGTGGGGGGGGTTGGTTAGGGGGTTGAGGAATGGATGTAAATGGTGGAAGCTGTCTGCGAGGTCACGGTCGTCACTTAATCACAGAGTACAGATAACACTTTGATTTGGGTCGGCCTAATGGTGGAGCCTTTGTGACTTTGCCCGCGGACAGGGAGCCGAGGACTCGTCTTTGGAACAAATAGGGATGAGGGGGTTAGCAAGAAATAAGTTTCTCTCTCTCTCGTTAATGGATCAAACGTGCCAAGGAAAATGCCGTCTATCCGTCAACAGATGCTCCTGTTAGGGAGAACCCTGAGGGCCTTGGATTGCGTGTTACTAAGATGGAATTTACATGGTTGGAATCATTTATGTTGTAGCAATACATCACAGTGTTAGAAATCACCAAGGCTTTCATGTTTTTTTTTTTAAGTTTCTATTTTGATCTTGATTTTTGTAGTTTTGTAGTAAACTTACTACAAGGTTTTACAGCAATTAAAGTCTTATCACATTTGTTTATGATAGCTTCATGATTATGTTAATATTTGTTTTATATTCAAATGATTGAAAATACTTTAGCTGCTATTTTCATTTTTTCCATCAAAATATATGAAGTTCTATGATTGAAATGTATAGGGTAAGAGTACAGACCCATCAGTGATGAAAATAATCTTCCTCTGAACTTAACTCATAAGAATGGTGCTGGAATTCTTGGGACACTTGTAAGCAAGATGCTAATGGGTGAGATGCTAGTGGCAACTAAAGGATTCAATGATATATGCTACCTGAGGCTAAA
>PYXC01000631.1:332500-427500 GCA_015244755.2 Tenualosa ilisha | reverse complement strand
TGTGTGTGTGTGTGTTTTATCTCTGCCTCAGAGGTGTGCTGCAGCCTGGGAGATTTGAGGGGAATTTTGAGCACTTGAAACCAATCATCTGGGCTTGCTTTTATGGTCTCTGCCATCCTCATCAGTCGTGTGTGTGTGTGTGTGTGTGTGTGTGACATTCTGAGAGTTAGGCCCATGAGGATGGTGCTACAGACAATTTAGTAGTATCGATGCTTTATTATTTCTCTGCCATTTCTTCCATTAAACATTTTCCACTCTTTTAGATACAGTATATCCTCTTGCTCTCTCTCTTTTCACTCACTTCCTCCACCTATCCCTAGCCCCCTATGCCCCTCCCCACTACACACACACACACACACACACACACACCTCCATGCTGTCTCTCTCTGCGCCCCCCCTGCCTTCTCTGATAGGCAGGGGTGGTTTTTTACCTGCGTTGCCTGCATGACAGTGACCCAGCCCACAAGCTAAGTTAGCCTCACTGTAACAAGGACCGTCAGACAGCGGTGCGCTGCCCCGTTGTCGTGACGACGGAGATAGCTGTCGCCACGGTGATAAAGGGAGGAGGGCGGTAGAGAGGGCGATTTGTCTCATTGCCAGTTGTTTTGAAAACGAAAAAAAAAAAAAAAATTCGGAGGAAAAGGCCAAGGATGTGGTTCTTTATCAACTTTAGGAGAGAACATTTTTTCATCCGCAACTTTGCTGTAGCTTCTCTTCACAAAAAGTGAAAGTATGAAACCTTAGAACCTTGAAACTGGAGAAGATTCTATTGCAATAACTAAATGAGAAAAATATGTATGAAAAAAAAAACACTCAAAAGAGATAGACAGTTCAGTTCAGTTCAGGGTGTCAGAATGAAATGAGATTTTGGTGAGGATGCTTGTGAATAAACCGAGCAGTATAAAGTGGCACACTCCCCCCGTGCTTCAGTAGATATGGATCTCTTGTTGATGTGCATAGGTGTGTTTTTTTATGCCTTTCACCAGACTTTAATTTGTTCTTCAAGTCGTCTGTGTTTGCTAATGCTGCCGCTTCTCACCTTGAGGTGGCCAATCATTAAAGGACTCCGTCGCTGTGGCAACAGTGTCTGTTGTGGCTATAGCAGGCAGAGATGGATAAAGAAAGAGAGAGAGGGGGAGAGAAAGAGAGAGAGACAGTGTGTGTGTGTGTGTGTGTGTGCACGTCTGTGTTTTTGTGCGTGTGTGTGTGTATGTGTGTGCACGTCTGTGTTTTTGCGTGTGTGTGTTTGTGCGCATCTGTGTTTTTGTGTGTGTGTGTGTGTGTGTGTGTGTGTGTGTGTGTGTATGTGGGGGAGATAAAAATTATGGTTTCCAATTAGTCTGTTTCATGAGAGGAAAGGAAGGAGGTGGAAGAGCTGCATTTCGGGCCAGTGAACTGTGCCATCTCCTCTTTTCCTATTTCTCAAGTGGATGAGATGCTACAGAACACACACTGCTGTTACCTATGCTAGTGCATCTGTGTGTGTGTGTGTGTGTGTGTGCATGTCTGTGTTTTTATGTGTGTGTGTGTTTGTGTGCATCTGTGTTTTTGTGTGGCGTGTGTGTGTGTGTATGCGCGTCTGTATTTTTGTGTGTGTGTGTGGTGTGTGTGTGCGTGTGCGCTCATCTGTGTTTTTGTGTGGTGTGTGTGTGTGTGTGTGTGTGTGTGTGTGTGTGTGTGTGTGCCAGACACTAAACACCAGTGTCATCTACACTTTCAGTTTCATCTACTGGCAGGACAGGTAATGGAGTCATGGAATGAGAGCGAATTGTTTCAGTGGGAGAGGGGAGCAGGGGTATTATACCTGGGAATTTGAGGGAATTACCCAGCTTCATGACAGGAACGCCACCCACTGCACAGAAGGATTGAAGTCTGGGGTCTACAGTAGTATACCATGTTACAGTCTCAGAACACGGGGCCTCATTCACTATTACCTTCCTAAGAATTTTCCTAAATTTGTTCCTAAGGTCCCACTTAAAAACCTGGATTGGTGAATACAAATATTCTTGAAAACTGCATAAGTGGGTTCTCAGAACAAATTTCTTTGTAAGAATGGCTGGTGAGTGAAGCCCACTGTTCTTTAAAAGTATTTAAAAGTTTGGCCTTTGTGTTTATTATATTAAGCAAGGGTTGGGTGTCAAAGGCACAGCTGTGTTTAAATGGCCTGTCCCATCTCTGCTGCTTAATGGTAGTTAGTTATTCCGTAAATGGCAAAGTCATCTCGACCGAGGGGAAACTGAAGTCAAGTCAGACAGCCTGTGGCTGGGGTACATGGGGTCTGCTCTGTGTCAGCTGGTCCTCAGGGACACCTGGTAGTCCTTTCAAAAGACGTTTTTGTGTGTGTGTGTGTGTGGGGGGGGGGGCGGATATACCATGTGTCTGTCTTTGAAAGTGTGTGTGAGAAGGACAGGAGGTGGGCACATTGAAACCAATGCACTCTGGCACATTTGCTGTGCATTTGTGTCTGTGAAGTAATGTGTGTGTTTGTCCATGTGCTTGTGTATGTGTGTGTGTGTGTGAGTGTGTTGGGGGGATCATGTGCCCGTGTATGTGCATTCATGTATATGCATTTGTACAAGGCTCTTTGGCCTACAGTCAAGGCCACCAGCGCTCCTGCTGTAATTATTCATGTGCCCTGAAAGGATGTCTGGCTGGACACAGTCTCTTATGTCCACTGGCATTTTATGCACACACACACACACACACACACACATAAACACACACACACACACTCACACACACGTACAGTGTACATGCACACACATATGCAAGCACACACACACGCACACACACAAACACATAGACACACACACACAAATACACACACACACAGACACACACAGACACACACAAACACACACACGTACAGTATACATGCACACACAAATGCAAGCACACACACACACACAGACAAATACATAGACACACACACACACACACACACACACACACACACACACACACACACACACATACAGTACACATGCACACACATACGCAAGCACACACGCACACACACACACACAAACACACAGACACATGCACCAATACACACGCACACACATACACACCTTGATATTCCTTCACCCATCCCTGGCTCCGTCTGGCTGCCAGTCTGCCCAGGCTGTAGCTGCCATCTCTGGATGAGAGAGGCGCCGTGTCCCCCCCTCTGTGCTCCCTCGCTCTGCCTCTCTTTCTTTTTTCTCTCTCTCTCTCTCTCTCTCTCTCTCCATCTCCCCTCTCTCCTTTACTTTCTCTCTGTCTGCCGGTGGAGGTCAGGAACAGGGCGAGTAATGGCTCCATTAGGACGACGCGGAGCAGAACCTGCAGCTCATAAAGCTATCAAACAGCTGCGCCAAGACGCCCCAGCCCTGACACCTCTCTCTCTCTCTCTCTCTCTCTCTCTCTCTCTCTCTCTTTCTCTCTCTTTGTCACTTTCTCTCATTCATTCAGCTCTCTCTTTCTCTCTGTCACTCTCTGTCACTCTCTTGTGACAGTGAGATAACGACACGCTGACATTCTCCCAGCTGTCCCCGGTCCCTCCACCCCTGTATCCCCAAACACACCCCACCCCACTCACACACCTCCCCCTGGGGAGAAATGTTTGGGCCTTCTCCATCAAACCCTCCATCATCATCTGGTGGGTTTGGGCTGTTCCATCCGCCTAGTCATAGCCCCCCCCCCGACACCACCACCACCGCCATCAAGTCCCCACCCCTAGTCCCCACCCTTAGCCCCCACACCTAGCCCTGACTCATGCCCTCACAGCCAGTCATCCATCGTGGCTCAGGCTCATTTGTGCCCAAGCGGCACAGTTTGTCAAATCTACTCACTCTTTCTCTCTCTCATACACACATATACACATACACACACACACACACACACCACACACGCAAACATACACCCGCAGTCACCAAGACTCTCTCTCTCTCTCCCACTCTCTCTCACAAACACACACACACAAAAACACACAGACACTCAACACACACACACACACACACACACACACACACACAAACACACACCCTCAGTCACCCAGACTCTCTCTCCCACTCTCTCTCTCTCTCTCACACACACACATACACACACACACACAGACACACAAACACACACACACAAACACACACCCTCAGTCACCCAGACTCTCTCTCTCTCCCACTCTCTCTCTCTCTCACACACACACACATACACACACACACACATACACACACACACACAGACACACAAACACTCACGCCCTGCTTCTAGCGCTGTCACTGACATTTTTTTGTTTGTTTTCTCTCTATCTGTCTGGTGTTCCTCCCTTCCTGTCCTCTAACTTTTCTCTCTCTCTCTCTCTCTCTCTCTCTCTCTTTCTGTCTGTCTGTAAATGCAGCTCTCAGGCTCTGCAGCTCAGAGATTTAGGCTAATAAACTCCAGACACAGATCTGTCTGATGGATTCTCAGCCATCAGCTCGCTCTCTACTCTGATGATGTCTATGTGTTTGTGTGTGTGTTTGTGTGTGTGTGTGTGTGTGTGTGTGTGTATGTATGTCTATGAGTGTGTGTGAGTGTTTATTCCCAGCGTGTGGGTGCCCAGTGTGTGTTTACCATATGTGTGCACCAGCCTTTGCCAGTTACTATTTCCTCTCCTTTACTCTGTGCATCATCATCAAGCCTGCCATTCAAGAGAGCCGGTTCGAACACACACACACACACACACACACATTCACACACACACAAACACACATTCACACACACACACACATTCGCACTCTTTCTCTCTCTCTCTTTCTCTCTCACACACATCCACAGGCACACACACACACACACAAAAACACACAAATACACTGCAATACTGTCCTATTGCTTTCTCTGCGCACACCAGACATGGCTGTAGCTCATAAGTTGTGTTGTTCCAGGCACACGGCAGCCAGAACAGGCTGTAGCCACACTACCTCTGTGGGGTTGGGCTCAGTGCATGTGTGACTGCAGACACACTACCTCTGTGGGGTTGGGCTCATGGATGTGTGACTGCAGACACACTGCCTTTGTGGGGTTGGGCTCGTGGATGTGTGACTGGGGGCCTTTTCTTCCTTTAGTTTTTCTTGTTGTAATCCACATGTTTTTAGGAGGAGTAGTGGGCTTATGTAATGTGGTCATCATTAGTCACAGAACACACACACACACACACACACACACAACCCTTCCCTCTACCCGCCCCGCCCACCAGGATGATTTTCTTAAATGGGTGAGTTGGCAAGGAGTCCATTGGAAATGTAAAATCAGTGGGACGTGAGAAGAGCCGGTGCACAGAGAGCTCAGATGATGGAGGCGACAGGACCGTGCCTGTGATAGGCCTATTCAGCTCTCTTCATCTCTCTCTTCATCTCTCTCTCTCTCTCTCTCTCTCTCTCTGTCTCCCCCTCTCTCTCTCTCTCTCTCTCTCTCTCTTTCGCTCAGCCATGTAGTCAATTAAGCATTTAGATGCTAGGGCGATGGTGAAGTGGAGTTTTGTCTTTATGGTGTATTTTTTGCACAGTCTCAGTTGATGGTGTGTATTTGTTTTAGTGTGTGTGTGTGTGTGTGTGTGTATGTGTATGTGTCCTTTTGTGTATCATTCTGTGTCACACTGTGTGGTGGAGCAAAGATCATGTGTATAGAAGGCAAGTACAAGAGAGAAATGAGCTTGTGTGTGTGTGTGTGTGTGGTATGTACTGTGTATTTGCACTCTAACAGTCATTTAACCTTAGTGCAGCGATGCACTGATTGATGCAGCCGGGCGAGAGAGATAGAGGCTCATTAGGTTCTGGCCTCTATCTCTGCCTCTCTTTCTCCTCTCGTGTGTGTGTGTGTGTGTGTGTGTGTGTGTGTGTGTGTGTGTGTGTGTGTGTGCTGATAGTGGGAACAGCTATTGGGCAGCTGGGGCCTCTGGACTCCTGGGAGTCATTAGATCATCCAGTGTCCAGCAGGGCCCCATTTCCTCATCGGTCTACCATAGAGCACCAGGGTTTTAGTGTGTGTGTGTGTGTGTGTGTGTTGGAGTGTGCACATCTGTCTGTGTGTAAAAAGAGAGAGAAGTGTGGATAGTGTTGTATTTTGAAGGACTTGTGTGTGTAGTAAGTCGTTGGAGGCTGACCTTGTGTAGGGCACTGTGCCTATTAGTGTGGAATTGCCACCAATTGACAGGCTCCATTCACTTACAGGCAGGGGGTGGAGGTGTGTGACACACACCTCCCCTCAGGCCCCAGGTGTGGCTCTGAAACGCACACACACACACAAACATACACACATGCACACACACACACACACACACACACACACACACACAAACTCCTTCACCTAACCCAGCCATCCTTCCAGCGTCCCTCTCCGAAGGATCCTTGGTATCGTTAATGTGAGCTGATTGCTGTAATAGCCAACAAGCATTGTTAATTTTGGACTCTAATTAACCATAATCCATTGCATTTAAATATGAAACAAATACGAAGACAATCCTCTCAGTGTTTACTGGGTGCTGGACAAGGCAATTGATGCGTTGACTGAAGCAGCAGTAGC
Source organism: Tenualosa ilisha (assembly GCA_015244755.2). Classification (NCBI taxonomy): domain Eukaryota; kingdom Metazoa; phylum Chordata; class Actinopteri; order Clupeiformes; family Clupeidae; genus Tenualosa; species Tenualosa ilisha. The sequence goes on along the minus strand of PYXC01000631.1, from coordinate 420,963 downwards.
GTCATCAACCGACAATCAGGTTTCTCTAGTTCGACTCCCAAACCGAATGTAACAAGCCCATATCACTTCACATAAGCTTTATATTCATTAGACTTTTCTTCAGTCAAGTATTTTACATGACTGTTATTTGCTCCAACACAAATTTAAAGATTACACTGCATTTCTGTATGGAACGATTATGAACAGAATTCATCCATTTTTTTTTCAACTGGTTTTATTGTGTTTGTTATGTATTGACGAGTTTCATCCTCATGTTCCATCCATTGGCACCGCATGATTAATGCCTTCTATTTCCAGTACAATGTACAATGGGGACATATTGGAATCCTTCTCTCTTTTTTCTCTCTCCCTCTCTCCCTTTCGCTCTTTCTCTCTCTCTTTCTCTCTCCCTTTTTCATAGCCAGTGTGATTCCTAAAACATGAATGTCCTTCTGGAGGGATAGAAAAGGTAGCTTGTGTGGATTCCTGATGCATCCTGGGATTCTAAAGGATCCCTTTTTTATATTTAATCTGCCCGTCTTTGCCACAAAACCCACTAACAATGCACCGCCATGAGATGAGAGGTAGCGGCTGGCCCTGTGGGGAGCCTGCATTCCTTCACCGTCTGTGCCAGCCCTAAAAGCATTTTTCCCCCTCCCTCCTTCCCTCCCTCCTTCCCTCTCTCTCTCCCTCTCTCTCTCTCTCTCTCTCGTTTTTTTTTTGTTGTTGTTGTTGAACAATGTTACCGTGGTTGTGAAACGCTGCCAGAGGGACTCGGTTAGATGGAACTGGGGGGGTATAAATCTCTCAAACCCGGCTGCTGCTGCGATGGCTGCGGCGGTGCCGATGCCGGTGGATAGGGCGGACGACCCCCGGAACATTTTCGCTGGCATGCGCGGGACAGCCCGTCCAACCCCGCCTCGCCTCGCCTCGCCTCACCTGCCCTGGCTGCGAATATCTCGCTGTAAATAAATGATCATCGAATCATATTTCCCACAGCCAACTCACATCTCCCCCTCCCTTTCCCACCTTCCCCACCCAGCCAGCTCTCCAGTCATGCTCCAGTCTGCTCCTCGGTGTCTTTCTGCCTCCTCTCACCCACCCAAGCTCTGCTCCATCACCTCAATTCCCTCCAGGGGAGGAGAGGAAAGGATGAGAGCGAGGCTTTCCACCTGTGTGTCAGAGAGAGTCTGTCCTGGAGATCAGTTTAGCCCAAGCCCCCCCCCCCAACATACACACACACACACACACACACACACACACACACACACACATGCCTTTTCACACCATTCAGATGCATCAGCCCCGCCACTTATCTGTCTAGTGTGAACTGGGCCATATGCTTCTCCTTTCTTTCCTTTTACACACAGGGGGGAAAAAAAGTAATTAAGATCTTTCGCTTTTTTTAATTTAACCAACCAAGAAAAAAAAAAAAAAAAAAAACATTTGGGAGTCAATCTCATTTCAGCCCCTGGGCCACACAGGAGATGACAAGATTAGGGAGAGATGAAAGAAGAGAAGCAATAGGAGGAAGCAGGCAAATCAGATAGAGGCTATTGGTGGCTACTGTGTGGAAGCACGCAGGTGGTCTTCACTCTGCTCTCTGATCTGGGGCTCTGGGGTGGTGTTGGGGGTGGGGTTGCAGTGATGTTGGGGCGGAGAAGGGTGCACTAGGACGGGTTATCATCATGCAGTAAGCAGTATGAGCACAGCATGAGAGGCTGCTTTTAGCGATGGGTTGGGGTTGGGGTGTGGGGCTGGGGATTGGATGGTCTGTGGGGAGGCAGGACAGGAACCCAGGAGTTACAGGAGTTCCCACCCTGTAAAGACAATAGGGGAAAGGGAGGGAATGAGAGAAAGAGAGAGAGAGAGAGAGGTGCGTGTGAACGAGTGTGAAGCTGCGGACAGGGTGCTGTGGGATCCTTAATCCTTCAGAAGGCAGCGTGCAGGCGGGCGGCGTGTGATCGGTGGGCACGGCCGAAACGCAGGCATGGTGAGAGAGAGACAGGGAGACAGAGAGGGTGTGTGTGAGAGAGAGTCAGAGAGGGTGTGTGTGTGTGAGAGAGAGAGACAGGGAGACAGAGAGGGTGTGTGTGAGGGAGAGTCAGAGAGGGTGTCTGTGTGTGTGAGAGAGAGAGAGAGAGACAGAGAGGGTGTGTGTGTGAGAGAGAGAGAGACAGGGAGACAGAGAGGATGTGTGTGAGGGAGAGTCAGAGGGGTGTGTGTGTGAGAGAGAGAGAGAGAGGGCATGTGAGAGATGGTGGTAGAGAGAGAGAGAGAATGTAGCACATCCACTGAGTCACCACACACACAGCCGCAGGTGGAGGAGCTGCATCACCACCACAGCTCCGCTATTTATTCAGCCAGCGCTGTCTCAGCTGTTGCTGCAAGTGGGCTAGAAAACACACACACACACACACACAAATACACACACACACATACACATCCATACACACTCATACACACACACACACATCCAAACACACTCATACACACACAGACATCCATAAAGTGTGTTGAGTGTGTGTGTGTTGTGATGGAATGGTGAGCATTTATCGTAGCAGTGGTGTGTGAACACCTACCACTCTTGGACTGGCCCATCTGAAAGGCCTCCACCCAATCCCGACTGGCTCCCTGATCTGAATGTTCAGTATGTGTGGGAGTCTAGACACACGATTGGCTCCCTGATCTGAATGTTCAGTATGGGTGGGAGTCTAGACAGTGATTGGCTCCCTGATCTGAATGTTCAGTATGTGTTGGAGTCTAGACACAGTGATTGGCTCCCTGATCTGAATGTTCAGTATGGGTGGGAGTCTAGACACAGTGATTGGCTCCCTGATCTGAAATGTTCAGGTTCAGTATGGGTGGGAGTCTAGACATAGCAGTAGAGTTGCTCTCATGAAGGAGCCTCGAGCAAGCGAGCTGTTAAGGGCCCCATTACTCCCACCCCCCCCCCCATCCCCTCCCTGTTAACTTTCCCAAATAAGGAAGGAAATGCCAACGGTCACCCAAATGATCTTTTATCTGCCAGCCAGACTCCCTTCTTCGCCCTCCGACTCTAATTTACTCTATTAGGGGTCGAGGGGGTCATGAAGCACCGAGCCCCTCGGGGGGGGGGGGGGGTTAGGAGACTCTTTAGACTGTTAATAATAACATTTGAGAAAATGAGAGGAGAAGAGGAAGGGGACTTGTCCACTTTTCATTATGCGCTAATCAGTAAGTCTCCCCAGCCTCAAATGTCCCTGCAACGAGCTGGCTACTAAAATATGTAGATTGTTGTGTGTGTGTGTGTGTGTGTGTGTGTGTGTGTGTGTGTGCAGTGCCACAGTGAGAATGCGCTCATTAGCGAGATCCTGAACAAAACAAAAAAAAAAACAACTCCAAATAGACTTATTTTTTCTGCCTAAGAACAACAGATAAGCATTTTATCCCCTCAAAACAAATGACTTCATCTGCCATGGATGAGACTAGAAGACTATCCACAACTACTTTTGTCCAAAATCAGACTGTCAAAAAGCGACGAAGACTGTCAAAGTGTGGATATATCCTGTTGAGCTGAAATGTCTAACTTAGGTCATAAATAGGAGCTGACGGGGCGACTTGCACTCTGCTCCCTGAGTTTGCTGTTTGTCCTTCCCGATAACACATTCAAGCCCTGCATTTCTTATTTATTTGCCTGCAATTTGCCCCACAAACTTCCCCAAGTGCAAAAGCCCTGAATTATTTAAAGCATAGTTAAGACCCTCTGACTGACGTATGTATAATTTATCAGCTCTGCAAAAACTCCCAAGTTTATTGCGTCTTTCTGCCATTCACACCTTTGATGGAGCCCGATGAAAGGAGGATGTTTGCTTTCCTGACGCTCTTTGAAAGAGAGAGAAATGAGGAGATGGTGTGAATCAGCCAAGATGTGCGGGAAGACTTAGTGAACTGTGTTGGATCTGACTCTGTGTGTGTGTGTGGGGGGGGGGGGGGGTGTCTGTATGCGTGTGTATGTGTGGGTGGGTGTGTGGGTGTGTTTGTGTGTGTGTGTGTGTGTGTGTGTGTGTCTGTATGCGTGTGTATGTGTGGGTGTGTGTGTGTGTGTGTGTGTGTGTGTGTGTGTGTGTGTGTGTGTGTGTCTGTATGCGTGTGTATGTGTGGGTGGGTGTGTGGGTGTGTTTGTGTGTGTATGTGTGTTTGTGCTTTACATGAGCTGCTCCATTTCAGTTGTGCCTGCTGCCTTGGATTGACTTTGTGTGTTTTCTGCTTTCAGTCAGACAGTAAACTGCAATGTCAGGATTATCCAAAAAACTTATGAACAAGCACAAAATGCACCAAACCGAATTACAAAAACACACTCAATGGAACTGAAAACCTGAAAAAAAAGAGTGAAACGAAGCTCCAAAACATTGAATACAGAAAAACATTTGCAGAGTGTAGTGGAGGGTGAATATTTCTATTACCGTAAAATAACCCACAAAGACCTTTTCGGACACCCTAGGGCCAGGGCTCCTTGAGAGTATCCATATACCAAAGAGTTTGAGTGCATCATACTCCAATTTAGACCCGAAAGCCCAAAGTCAGTTTTATTAGGAATTGTAAGCAGAGCGCAGGACAAGCTTCGCCCCCATAAAGCCCAGCGCAGAGGGCATCATGAACTCCAATTTGTCATTTCAAAGAGGGATCGATGGTGGTTCAAGGAGGGGTAATTCATCCTATAGAATGGTGCTCAGAGATCGAGGGAGAGAGAGAGAGAGTGAGAGAGAGAAAGAGAGTTATTGAGCAAGAGAGAGAGACAGAGGGTGGAGAAATCATCTATCGTCAGAATTTGGATGGAAATTCCTGGTAGTCAGCGTTCCTGCCGACAACATAGCCCCCGGCGTAGATAATGCAAAATCAACGGCTGCTGTAATAAGTCATTAGAGAGGCCTGTCCTCCTCCTGTGTGCAGGGGTCAAACAGGCTGATGAGAGGGTGGGAGGCAGCAGCACGCTGGGCAGGGACAGGCAGGCCCAGCGTGGGCAGGGGAAGAGGAGGAGGAAGATGAGAGATGGATGGGGGGTGGGGCTGGTGATTGCTCCTTCCGGAGCTAAAAGAAGTAGCATAACAGAGGAAGAGTTGGGGGGAGATAAATGAGAATGACTTTGACTTTTATAACCTTTTGTTTAAAAACCTCATTTGAGAACCAAGAGAGAGAGGTAAAGAGAAAGAAGGAAAGGAGAGACACAGAGGGGGAGTGAGAGAGTGAGTAAGTGTGTGTGTGCGTGTGTGTGTGTGAGAGAGAGAGAGAGAGAGAGAGAATGAGAGGGAGAAGATGAGGAACAGGAAATGATGTAATTGTGATTAAAGGTAGAAGGGAGAGAAACAGAGCATCTAAGAAAGAAAGAGAGAGAGAGTGTGTATGTATGTGTGTATGTCTGTGTGTGTGTGTGTGAGAGAGAGAGAGATAAAGAGGGAGAGGGTGAGAGTGTGTGTGAGAGAGAGAGAGAGGGTGAGTGTGTGTGTGTGTGTGTGTGTGTCTGTGTGAGTGTGTGTGTGAGAGGAGAGAGATAAAGAGGGAGGTGTGAGTGTGTGTGTGAGAGAGAGAGAGGGTGAGTGTGTGTGTGTGTGTGTGTGTGTCTGTGTGAGTGTGTGTGTGAGAGAGAGAGAGGGTGAGTGTGTGTGTGTGTGTGTGTGTCTGTGTGAGTGTGTGTGTGAGAGAGGAGAGAGGAGAGGGTGAGTGTGTGTGGTGTGTGTGTGTGTGTGTCTGTGTGAGTGTGTGTGTGAGAGAGAGATAAAGAGGGAGGGTGAGAGTGTGTGTGTGAGAGAGAGAGAGGGTGAGTGTGTGTGTGTGTGTGTGTGTCTGTGTGAGTGTGTGTGTGTGAGAGAGGAGATAAGAGGGAGAGGGTGAGAGTGTGTGTGTGAGAGGAGAGGTGTGTGTGTGTGTGTGTGTGTGTGTCTGTGTGAGTGTGTGTGTGAGAGAGAGAGAGATGGAGGTTAGGAGAAAGGTGCTAATGTGCCAATGAGATCAGAGTGTGATTAAACCAGCTGTGATGGCGGCAGGAGTGCTAAGAACGGTCAGGTGGGCAGTGACAGTGTCTGAATTAAAGTGTGTGTGTGTGTGTGTGTGTGTGTGTGTGTGTGTGTGTGTGTGTGTGTGTGTGTGTGTGCGTGACTGACTGAGGAAGGAAAGTGAAAAGTGAGTTTGCCTTAACCTTTGTGTGTGAGTGTGTGTGTGTGTGTGTGTGTGTGTGTGTGTGTGTGTGTGTGTGTGAAAGGGAGACAAAAGACCTGAACTCTGTGGACACATATGAAAAGAAAGATACAAAGATACAGATGATTTGTGAGCAGACAGAGAGCAGACAGTCAGAAGATAAACAAACCTTCAGTGTATGGAGCTAGAGAAATGGAGAGAAACAGAGAAAAAGGGAGAGGAGATAGGGAGGGAGGGAGAGAACAAAGATGAGAACGACTCAGAAAAAGATGAGACATGAGCAAGATAGAAAAGATAGAATACAGAGAGATAAACGGGAAGAGATTTCACAGGCTAGATAGAGAGAGAGAAAGGGAGGAGTGTGTGTATGCGTGTGTATGTTTATGTATACAAAGTGGACTGAGAAGCTGAATATGGCGATGAAAGCCCACAAAGAGCACATATGATAGATGAAATATGTTATTTTGCTTAGAGAAAAAGTGTTATATAGCATAGATAAAATGTGTTATAGAACATAGATAAAATGTGTTATAAAACAGATAAAATGTGTTGTATAGCTTAGAGAAAATGTGTTATATAGCATAGATAAAATGTGTTGTATAGTGTTGGGAAAGTAGCTGCTAGTGGGTAGGCATGGTGGGGGAAATAGATGATGTATATGAGGTGGATGTATGAGTGGCGTCTGATTGTAGATTAATAGGGCTGCTGAAATTGAGGCTGATGGTGTAGGGTTAGATTTACTGCGGCCGGCCTTCAGCACTGCCCGAGCTGGATAAGGAAGTGCCTGTTCTCAGGTCAAAGGTCAAGTCTGTCAGGATCTGCTAGGGAGGGAGGGACAGTGCAGCACGGTAGCTATTTATCAGGGCAAGAGCTGCGTCATTGGAACACATGTGAATGTGAGCATGGATTTGAGTGTGTGTGTATATATGTGAGTGTGTGTGCTTTCTTGAATATACACTTTTGTATAACTCTTGTGTTTATGCGTTGGGTGTAGACCGAAAAATGATCATAAAAGTGTCTGTGGATGTTTGCAGAGATCTGAAATAGTACAACAGCTGCTTCAATCCCAAAAGAAGGAATGCTCATTTAAAAAAAAAACAAAAAAAAACAGAACCTTCAAAAACTAACACAAACTTGGCAAATAGCGCAGCAAACTCTAATCAAACCAGAAATCAAACAGCAAGTTTGGGACTGCAAGTCAGCTCCATATGGCTCTCCCCTCCCATCCACCCCCCCCTCCACTCCATCCTTGTCCTTCATCCAGGGGACCAATTAGTCAGCCTTAGCCCAAAAAGGGAGGAGGGGAGAGGGGAAGGGACAAAAGGGGGAGGAGGGGGGCTGAGGACCAGGTCCCAGGGTGCAGCAGCATGGTGAGGCTATTGCTGGGTGGCTTTGCTTTGCTTTGCTGTGCTGTGCTGTGCTGTGCTGTGCTGTGCTGTGCTGTGCTGTGCTGTGCTGTTCTGTGCTGTGCTGTGCTGTGCTGTGCTGTGCTGTGCTGTTCTGTGCTGTGCTGTGCTGTGCTGTTCTGTGCTGTTCTGTGCTGTGTAGTCCAGTGTGAAGGGCCAGTGGAGTGGCTGTGGCTGAGATGTCAAGATCATTAGAGAGGCAGCTAGTAGGAGAGCCCAAATCCCATTAGCCTGTTTCTGCAGAGGCTGCAGGAGATTAAGCCAGCTCTCTCTCTCTCTCTCTCTCTCTCTCTCTCTCTCTCTCTCTCTCTCTGTCTCTCTCTCTCTCCGACTCTCTCTTTCTCACTTTTGCTCTCTTTCACTCTCTCAATCTTTGAAGGTGTTCTGGGGTGTTTACAGAATGAAAAAAAGAAATGGAGGGGACTTAAGAGGTAGGGGAGGTGAGTGTTGGGTGGGAAAAGCATGTTGTCAACAGCGGCTCTCACAATACTCTGTAGCCACCGTGTGTGTGTGTGTGTGTGTGTGTGTGTGTGTGTGTGCATGTGTGCAGCTAAGCACGGAATAAAATCCAAACAAACAAACAAGAAACCCTAATGCAGTTAATGCGTTTGCTTGCAGTGATTCAAAGGGGAAAGCTTGGAGGAGGAGTTTTTTAGACACTCCGGAGAAAGAGACGCACATTTACACTCTGCAACAAAGAGGGCCCACTTTGATGTTTGTGCTCTCTCTCTCTCTCTCTCTCTCTCTCTGTCTGTCTCTCGCTTCCTATCTTACTGTCTGTGTTCTGCTATGAAGAAAGCAGGCAAACCTAATGTAAATTTCCCTTATTTTATTATTTAAAGGGGGGGGTCAAGGATGCTTGCAGTTGAGAGAAATTCTTCAGTAGAATCCCACTGAAATCCTATGGACTTGCGTCCTATTTCCATTAAAACTGATTATGGTGTTATTATAGTATTAGAAATATCAAGGTGAATAATTAATTGTGCTCAAGGGTCTACCAAATTCCAACAGTGATTTGTAATTATTGATTTGCACTTGGTAATTTATCTGGTATGAACTTGCACTTGGTAATTTATCTGGTATGAACTTGCTCATGAAATGATTTGTATAAAAATGCAGTTATTCCAGGTACTAATTCCAGGTAATTTCACACTCCTAGGATCCCTCATCTCTCCCTCCCTCACTCACCTCTGAGGGGAATCTAGCAGGTGCTACCCATCTCTCTCTCTCTTTCTCCCCCCGCCCCCCCCCACCCTCCCTCCCCACCTCTTGGGCTGTATGTCTTCAATGTAGCCACATCGTACCACCAGTGGCAGCAGCAGCAGCACAGAGTTAGACTCTCTGAGAGAGCTGTTGCAGCTAGTCAGGACCACGGACAGCTCTGTTCCAGGCAGGACCACGGACAGCTCTACTCTAGTCAGGACCACGGACAGCTCCGTTCCATCGCCTGCTCTGCTGCTGCTGCTAATGCTGCAAGTCTGGCTTTATTATTTATGGACAGCTGCACACTTTGACTTTGAAATCTATACATTATTGATCTACTTCGTCCCCACTGTTTCAGGGCTGATTTTTTAGGCTGTACATCACACCTCTCTGTAGCCTTTTTCCCTCCCCCCCTCCCTCCCAGCTTCTCCATTTAGAACGACACACAGAGAGAGAGAAGGGTCTGGGCCCGACTTGGTATGAATGTGTATGTGTGTGTGTGTGTGTGTATGTGTGTGTGTGTGAGTGTGTGTGCGTGTCTCTATGTAGGTGTATGTGGTGTGTATAAGGAAGCGATATGAAATAATACACTCCCCCCAAAAGATGGGAAGATGGAAAGATTGCAAAAATGAATCATGAAATAAAAAAAATCGAAATTAGCACAGCACACTCAGATCAAACAGAAACCACACTAAAGGGGCAGGGATCTGGGCCAGACCTGGGGCGCATCCGGCTGCAGCCTAGATGACCAGAGGAGGCAGATCAGGCTGAGCATAGAGAGGGGCTGGTCAGAGAATGGGCTGTGAGCAGAGTGCTATACTGCAGTGCAGTGTGTGTCTTGCACACTCTCCACGCAGTGTTTTCTCTTTCTCTCTTTCGCTTTCTCTGTCTATCTTGCTCTCTGTCGTGGTCTCTCTCTCTCTCTCTCGCTCTCTCTCTCTCTCTCTCTCCTTTTCTTTTTTTCCCTTCCCAGTTCCAACCTCCCTGCCATTCGCTGTCTCCACATAGTCGTTCATCCGTGTGCAGGTTTTGTTGGAGGAACAAAGGCGTGTTATTTCCTGGCTCGGTTTCTCCCCCAACCCTGCCAACCCCCCCGAACCCCAAACACCAGCATCTTTCACACGCCGCCTCTCATTTTCCCTCCCCTCTTTTTGCACCCCAACCCCCAACCTTCTTCTCTCCCTTTACCTTTCTCTATCACTTGCTACCTCTGCTCCCTCCCCCTCTTTATCTCTCTCCTCCCTCCCTGTCTCTCTCTCTCTCTCTCTCTCTCTCTCTCTCTCTCTCCTTTCCTCTGTCCTCACCTTCTTCTGAGCTCTGGTACCCAGACTTACTCCAGTGTTGAGATGCTTGTTTTGGTGCAGCGGAAGCAGTGCCTTGGATAATGTGTGTGTGTGTGTGTGTGTGTGTGTGTGTGTGTGTGTGTGTGGTAACCTTGATAGATAATGTGTTTGTCAAGAGGCTGATTTATGTAGCGCTGCGTCGAGTGACGGGTGACGGGACTCATCTGGGAGTCTGGGCTGGGAGATAACCGTTTCCAGCTGCCGTGGCCTCTTCATTATCAGCACAGCTGGATCAACCCCCCCAACACACACACACACACACACACACACACACACACACACACACACACACTTCCCCATCTTTCCCTCCTTCCTCCCTCCTTCCTCTTCCACCTAGCTGTCATACCCTCGCTCCCATTCTCTACCTCGATCCACCCTCTCATGCTCATTGTGTGTTTTCCCCCCTCCTCCCTCCCTCCCTCCCTCTCTCTCTGTCTCTCTCTCTCTCTCTCTCTCTCTCTCTCTCTTCCTTCCTCCGTCTTCCTCTCTGTCGTCACATTTTGCCTTGTTTCCCCCAGGCTCTGGCCGAGCTAAAGCTTGAATACTATTTCGCTGACTTGCCGCTTTTTGGCATGTTGCAATGCTCCTGCCGCTAAATAATTCACCTCAAGTCATACCGCGGCAGGCTGTTACCACCAGCAGTCGGGAAGATGCTTGCTACCTGCGTGCGCTGCATTCTCTGCGAACGAACCAGATTCCGAGGGCTTTGTTACCTGTGTGGACGCACGATGCAGCGCTAATGCTTCACCTACAGCTCAGAGCTTAGCGTAGCGTCATTCACTTTTTACTGAAGCTGTCAGCCAGCCTGTACTGCTTATTAAGGACATATTTTCGATCTATTCTTTCCCACTTGGGCTTAAAGATGTCTGCTTTGTTAAAAAACAAACCAAATATATATATATATAAATATATATATTCGGCCAAGTGGAATCCACCTCAATTGGATGTCTAAGAATTACTCTTTTTTCTCATTTTAAAAGCTTTTAAAGGGGTCTGAATGCTATCCAAATGGAAATTGCCAGAATAGCAGAAGATATCTATCAGGGTGCCCAGCTGTCAGTTAAATAAAAGAGCGCCATATTAAATCACATTAGGCCTATTGATCTGTGTTTTGGCTGCAGTGAGATTTCATCTATTTTATACAGATGGACTAAGGGCTGCTGCAGACGAACAATAACAAAGTCCTGCATTAAACTCTGAGATCTGAACAGTAGTCTGCTCCCTAATCTATGTATTTCCTGTATATTTCAAGTTTTTTTTTTTCAGGTCAGGATCCTTCATTTGGCCGCATTTAGCTGTTACAAAACAAGTTGCAGATGTCATAGTTAACTTAATGGTGCATTTCTCACACCACCACGTCTACCACAGGACCCTGCGTGGCCTTAATTTGTCAATTTGAGGATTGTCCCTGCCTGCACTCGGCGTCTGCTATCCAATAGCGATGAGCCCTTGTGGCGCTGTAGTAGTCACTCTTGGCCTGAGTGACAGAGGCAACGGTAGCGTGTCGCGTGTGGTACTCTGCCTGCCCTGATTCCAGAGGGCCGGTTGGACTGTGTGCGAGCGCTGGGTTTTATCCCGAATTAATGATCTCCCAGTAGGTCAAGAGAAACTTTGTGCCAGTCTCCAGCGCGCAGACTATAAAGAGGCACCGATACTTCAGGGATTTTTTTTTGCCTCTCCCATTTTTTTTTCTCCCCCCTCCCTCACCCCCAACATTTTTTCTTTTTGCAGAGTTCCTTCATTAATTCTGCAGTCTGAATTTAGAATAACAAGTTTAATTACACACCCTCGAGCTGTTTCATCAGGGCTGTGAGGCGCTCTCTTTTCCCCTTCACTCCTGATTTCTCTCTTTCTCTTCTTTTCTCTCTCTCTTTCTGTCTATCGCTTTCTATCTATCCCTCTCTATGTTTTGTTCACACACACACACACACGCGCGCACACATACACACACATTCACACAAATGCACACGCACACACAGACACACACAAACAGAGAGGAGGAGGAGAGGAAGTTCATTCATACTTTCTCTCTCTCTCTCTCTCATGTTCTTTCTCTCTCTCTCTCTCACGCACACACACACACACACACACACACACACACACACACACTTGACAGAGGCATAGGTCATGGCGTGTGGCGCTGCCCCCCATGTGATTTACTGGCCTGAGCTGGTCCAGGGTAGTCTGTGACTGTGCCTGAGGGCAAGCTTTAGGCCCAGCAGCCATTGGCTCAGCTCCACTGAAAGACCAACCTACCACACGCCACACGCCACACGCCACACACACACACACACACAGCACTAACACCACAAACACACAACACCATTCGTTCCTAAACAGCTCTGCCAGCAAATACTCCTCCAGGGTCTGCTTTTCTACTTCATCCACCCACAACACACACACACACACACACACACACGCAAACACACGCATATGCACATAATTGTAAAACACACACACCCATGCAAACACACCCACACATGCAAGCACACACACACGCATACATATGCGCATACAAAGACACACAAACAAAAGGGACACACACACACACGCACACACACACACACACACACACTGGTCTTGCAGACCTGGCTCACCCTTCGTCTTATGCCTCATTAAGCTCATTTGTGGCCCAGAGCCCTTTGGCCCTTTTGCCGTAGGATGGGGTCAGGGGCGGTACCAGTTGAGTGTGCTGTGTGTGTGTGTGTGTGTGCGTGCATGCGTGCGTGCATGTGTGCGTGTGTGTGTATGTGCATTGTGTCTGTCTGTGTGTGTGTGTGTGTATGCATGTGTGTGTGTGCGTGTGTGTGTGTTAGTGTTTTGTATGTTTTTGGTATGTGTGTGTGACGCACACATTCCCTCCACAGAGAACCACGCCTGTGTGAGTGATGGCAAGCGGTCATCTTAAATGACACAGAATGTAATTACCTGTAGCCCCTGTCAGGGCCGCTTTGATGCCCTGCGCATCTCGCCCCCACAACAAAACAACACAAATCAGAAATGGGCCAGAAATGTATTAGAGTCGTGATCAGCTCAGCGCCGTCTGGGTCTGTGCTCACGCTCAGCACTGGTATGGGCCTTTGTCCTTGACAGACCCTTTGATGATCTGATAACCGTCTGTCACAGGGACATCTCTGTCCTTTAGACTTATTTGTCAAGAGCAGCCATTTGACATTGGCTTTAACGGCGTCATGGTATTTTTATTTTTGTCTTTTTTTTGTGTTTTATTTGTGTTTTTTCGCTGAGTTTTTTTTCTCCTGAGGTCTGGTGAGGGCTTTGAGACCTACATTTCTTTGAAACTTCAATCTTATGTATACATTTAGCTGTGAGTTTTAGGTGAACAAATGATTGGCAGTCATGCAGGAGAATGAAGTTCTCTTAAGATTCTGTGTATATTCTGTGTATATTATGTGTGAGAATGTCTTAGCTATAAAGATCGAGCCCCAGTTTATATTTTTCGCCACTAGAGGGCTGTGCTCCTCACTCCCTCTCTTTCTTCCTCTCTTCTTCTGTCTTGCTCTCTCTCTCTCTTTCTCTGTCTCCCTCTCTCTCCCCCTTTTCCCCCTTTTCTCTGTCTCATGCTTCTTCTTGCCTTTTACATCTTGGCACAGTGCAGTGGAGTGGAGGGAGCCAGAGTGTATATGTATGTGTGTGTGTGTGTGTGTGTGTGTGTGTGTGTGTGTGTGTGTGAGAGAGAGAGAGAGAGAGAGAGGAAAGAGAGGGGGAAAGAGAGATGGAGGATGAAAAAAGGAGAGAAGGAGAGAGCAAGAGAGAGCGAGAGAGAGGGGAAGAGGATGAGGGAGAGAAAGAGAGGGGAGAAGAGAGAGCTGGCCTCTGCTTTGCTACGCAGGCTGAATGCTGATGTGTCACGCTGCTGCTGCAGCAGTGGCCCACTTATCCAAGTAACCTCTTCCTCCTCCTCCCTCTCCTCCTCCTCCTCCTCCATCCTCCTCCCTCTCCCTCTCTTTCTTCTCGCGCATGTACTGCCTCAGCCTTTCTCCCTCAACACTCCTCAGTCTCTTCATCTTCCTCTTTCTCCTCCTCCTCCTCTTCCTCACACATGAACTGCTTTAGCCTTTCTCTTTCAATACCTGTCACTCCTCCATTCCCCCTTCTTCCTCTTGGTTGTGCAAGCACTACCTCTGTCTTTTCCTGTCGACACTCCTCCACTTCCCTCTCCTTCTCAAGCTCCTCCGTTGTTCTTCTCCTTTTCCTCCTCTCCTCTCCCTGCATCTCTCCATCTCTCCACTCAACAGGCAGTGGTGTGGAAACATCAGACTAAGGGAAAGAGCCAGCCCCGATCTGGTTCTGTTCTGTCTCTGGCTCGGCCCAGATCTGGCCCGTATCTGGTGCAGGTCTGCTGGTACTTTTCTTGGATCCAGGGTGTGTCAACCCGCAGCAGAGTACAAAAATGAGGACGCTGTTTGTGTGCTAGTGCCAGCACTTTCCCTCAAATGGGACACAAGCTGTGGAGTGTGTGTGTGTGTGTGTGTTGTAGGAGCCAGGATAGGTGAAGGGTGTGTATCCACGTGCTGGTTTGAGGACATGGCCTATGTGGTGCATTTGGGTGGTATATTGGATTTGGGTGGTGTGGTGCATTTGGGTGGTGTGGTGCATTTGGGTGGTGTTTTGCATTTGGGCTGTTTGTTGCCTTAGGCTGTAAGTGCAGGGAGGAACGCTTTGCGGTTGGTAGGTTGACAGAGGTAATACTGGTCCTTACCATGCAGTAGCTCTCATAATGAACTCTGATATTGCAGACCCAGCAGTCTGCACTTGTCTCCTTAAAAGTGCTTGCAGTGGTATGGGAAGATGCGGCCTCATTAGGCCATATCCACCGGCATTCCTGCATACTTCCAGTCACCATGCTGTGAGTGCTGTGCGAATTGATCTGTTCCAGTGGATCTGGTCCCTCCTTGCCTACTTCCAACCCCATCTACCAATACCATCTACAAATACCCAAGCTTCCCCACAACACCAGTCGCTAACATATTTATAAAAGAAAAAAAAAGAAAGAAAGATAAAAAGACACTGTTGTCCCTTTGATGGAGGACATTCCCCTTGCCAGTTGTGTGGTAGCTTGTTTTGTACTTGAGATAAGAAAGCCACTGAGGTATTGTACATTTCCCATAAGCCGAGCCGAGCCATGCGTCCTAAGCCACTCGTCAACCTTCCCGCCGGCTGGCGAGTGTTTTCCGTGCTCCGCGACGAAAATTGATTTGTAATGAAAACTAAATCCGGCACTGATGCCTATCTGGGAACAAAGGGAAATTGTGTGGATTTTTGCGACCGTGCGCTGCGGAGACGCATGCCGTATCCCACGATGAGGGAGCGCCTCGTTGTCACCGCGGTTGCCTCTGGGCGCGATGTTTTTTAGTCAACGAGATCATGTTCGCGCGCGCGCGTGTGTGTGTGTGTGTGTAAGATACAGGCGCCAGATAAAAGCAGTTCATTTTGAGCACATGAAGCCACAAATGTGACTGAGCGTGAAAGCTTTGCTAAAAAAAAAGTCTGCATCTTTCACTGCGCAAAGAACAGCGACTCACTCAAGGAAAGCCCACTGTATGGGAACAGGTAACAACAACTCAAAAGCATTTCACACTTGCTGCTAAGTCTGCACGTGTGATGTGTGTGATGGTCAAGCATGATCCATATTTCAAAAGCTTTTTAGTGGAGCCAAAGTGATGGTGTGTTTGTTGTGTGTAGCCTACCTAAAGGTTTGTTTGTTTGTTTGTTTGTGTTTCTCATTTACCTCCATTGATTCTGTCTCTCTGATGTCATTATTGGCATTGATTATTCAAAGCGTAATGTAGCTTTAGTGGAGCTCACCTCCTTGGTGTTCCCTATCGATTCTAGTCACTGAAGTACAAAGCAGGTTGATCTCGGCTTCAAATGCTCATTTTTGACAAGGTTTCTGCTCTTGTGTTGCAAATATCGACAAAATAGCACCAATTTGTATTGCAACTTTATCCTCCCTATTCCTTAAGATTTACTCATCTAAAAAGTAAAGAGGGAAAATCAGATGAATAGGACATGACTTGTGGACATGGACATGATTGCACCTTTAAAACATTTCAAGGATTGACGCCACACACACCATCTTCCATCTGCTGCCCATTAGTCATCACATACAGGCCTAGTGTGAGATGTCTTAAGTGCAGGACTGTACAGAGCATGGAATGTGTTTTTTCCCTCTTAATTCATCCGTCAGAGTCAAGCCAAAGTACATTGTTTTAAGTGCTAGGGGACTGAGAGGACGATGTTCCCACAACGTTCCCCTTCACAACCATTCTTAACACATCTCTATGTTTCTTTTTTTAAAAGGCGTACCAGGGGGAGGCTGTACGGGGAGCTTAACTCCGAAGCTTCCCGTACAGTCGCCAATTTTTTTTAAAAATAGCAACAACATTGTACATTCTCACCAATCCATGTGAGTTTACTTGCAACCCAAAGAATAGGAACCAGGGATGATCATTTTTTGTGGGTTACGTTGACTAATAAATGCAATTATAAATGCGATTTCGATTTCATTCACTTTCAGTTTCGTCTCCTCCAACACAAGGTTTCAGATCCTGCAAGTGTAGTAACGGTGGAATCTACGCTAGAGACCGCTGAGAGAGCCTTCATTCACCCCGTAATGAGCCATTTAATCATCGAAGTGACTACAAAGCTGATAAATTGACCTAAAAACATTGCCTGGTGTGCCTTTAAGTTTCTCTTATGATGAGAGATTTATGACAGTAGGTCTACCACTCTCAGAACTGAGCTGCATAATCAATCACGTTACTGCAGCGCAGTGCTGAGCTTTTAGTTTTACCCTCTAGTCTCCAGCTATGGAGACGACATTTGTCTTTTTATTTGTTGTTTATGTTTTTGTTTACGAATGGCTCCCCATTCATAAACAAAAACATCAACAACAAATAAAAGCTCAGCTCACACTCTCCACTCTCCCATGTCAGTAACCGCGTGGACGGATTCCAGCAGCATCACGAAGGCAGCTCCTGTGTGACAGACAGGTGTGTTAGCCAGCGGTTATCTCGGTGTTTGATAAATGACTGTCATCTCTACGCCTAACTGTCACTCTCTCATGCTGGGCCTTGTCACATCTCTCGATGTTCCGTGATTTTTTGCATGAACCTCTTTTGCCGCTTAACTGGGACAGAATATCTTAGCACCATGTGTTCAAAATATCTTGCCATGTTTCGCCATGTGTGCAAAATATCTTGACATGTTTCGCCATGTGTTCAAAAAATCTTGCCATGTGTGAATATCTTACCATGTTTTTGGACGACAACCAGGCGAATTAAATATAATGGTTTAAGCCCATTGTTTTGTGTTTACATTGTTTCTTTTGTCATTGTTGCATCACAGTACATTTACATTTATGCATTTAGCAGACGCTTTTATCCAAAGCGACTTACATTTTTTCAACTATCACTTGTTCAGGGCTAGTCTCCTCTAGAGCAACTTAGGGTTAAGTGCCTTGCTCAAGGGCATAACGGTGGCAGCTGGGATTCGAACCCACAACTTTACAGGCTACTTGCACACTAGCCAGGTTCCTTTACCGCTAGGCTACCACCACCTATCATCACCTATCTACAGTAGCACTGTGAGTGAGCAATGCTTGCACTACTTTTGTTTGAGTGGTAAACTTATGTTTGTGTCACTGCGGCTGTATTGCGCCAACCCAACCTCGGTGGCCCAGGGCGCTGACGTAATCGTAATCAAGGGTGTGTTTCGGAGCCTGCGGAGCAAGTAGTGAGTCCACTCCTGAAGGCAACGACTGTGGCAGACAAGGTTAATGACTCCTACACTGCTTCTTTCTTTTTTTGCCATGGAAACCATTTCCAGGGCAATATTTGGATCTGAAGTCCAGACCCAGGGTCATTAGTCATTAGGCTGTATTGAGCAGTAATTGGTGGGTAGGAAGATGTAGGGTGCAGAGAGTAAGGAGGCTCAGAGAACAGTAGGAGAGAAGCAGGTGTGTGTGTGTGTGTGTGTTTATATGTTGGTGTGATTTGGCTCTAACAACTGTATGTTACATTATGTGTGTGTGTGTGAGAGAGAGAGAAAGAGAGAGAGATTGTGTGTGTGTGAGAGAGTGTGTGTGTGTGTGTGTGTGTCTATATGTTTGTGTGTGTGTGTGATTTGGCTCTAACAACTGTATGTTACATTGTGTGTGTTTGTGTGTGTGAGAGAGAGAGATTGCGTGTGTGTGTGTGTGTGTGTGTGTATTGGTAGCGATGCGAGTGGCCACCGCTACAGTAGCAGTAGTAGCAGCAGCAGCAGTAAGCCTCAAATAAGCTGCAACTTCCCAGAGTCCCACTCACATGATGTGGGTCCACTTCTCCTCACTGCCCTTGTCCTGCTTACAGCGAGCGCATGACAGCAAGGAAGAGAAAATAGCCCAAGTAAGGCACCCGAGGGGGGTGGGGAGGGTGGGTAGAGAAGGAGAGTGGAGGGAAGGAGAGAAGGAGAGAAAGAAGAAAGGAGGCAAAGGAAAGGAGAAGGAGAAGTAGAGGATGGGGTAGTGAAAGAAGAGGAAAGAGGAAGAGAGGAAGAGACAAGAAAGAGAGGATTAAGAAGGACAGGAGTGAGAGAGGCGGGAATGGAATAGAGAGCTCAGAAAGAAATGGGGGGAGAGGCACAGGTAGGAGGGAGAGAGAGAGAAAGAGAGGATAGAAAGATGAGGAGACACAGGATGAGGGATGAGGAGACTAGAGAAAGGGGGATATGGAGAGGGGCTGAGAAACAGAGAGAGATGGAGGGAAAGAGAGAGAGAGGGAGCAGACGATGATAGTGTGTGTGAGTGAGTGAGAGTGTGTGTGTGTGTGCAGTGTGCGCACGTCTGCAGGTAAGGCGCAGCGGTGGGCATGACCTTCCGCACAAACCTGTCTCCTGGCACCCATACAGGACGTGCACGCTGCGTGCGTATGCATGTGTGTGTGTGTGTGTGTGTGTTTTGTGCTGGCACCGACCACTTCTTTTTCTCTTCTGACTCGGGTAAGCTTGGATGGAGGCGAACGTTTGTGTGTGTGTGTATGTGTGTATGTGTGTTTGAGGGGGGGTATCCATCCTGCCTGGGCGTCTGCATTACAGTCGCTGAGCAAGTGGATGTTTTTTTTTTTTTTAATGTATTTGTAAATGTATCCCATCATGCTTGTCGCTCGTGGCCCAGTTTGGAAGAAAGTCGGAGTGCATCAAGTCAAAGGCACTCGCTGTGGCCCTGGCTTTCTATAAATGCACGGTAATGAGCACGCTCCCCTCTCTCCCTCCCTCCCTCTGCCCAGAGGCCTGGGCCTCGTCCCAATTAGCCTGTTGCAGTTAACGAGCATGAAATGAGATTTGGTCACCCAGCCGATCACTGGCCAGCTCCACTCGAGAGGAGAGAGGATTAAGATCACCCATAAATATTTAAGGAAACTTCATGCGCGGAAATGTTCGAGGTCAAGAGGGCCGAGAGACAAAGAGAGGAGAGAGAAAGGGTCAGAGAGAAGAGAGAGAGAAAGATGGGGGGGGGGGGGTGTCACGGAGAGACGTGAGATCACAACTAGAGATCACCCAAGTGGTGTTCGCATGTCTGTTATGTGAGAATGGCTCTGCTGTGTTACATGCATGTAGTGTTGGGGGTTTGAAGGCGAATGTAACTGGTGAGATGATGCTCCACTTCCCCCAAGCACAGCAGCCGCCTCCGCAGTCAGTCTCAGCATCCATAGCGCTGGTGGCAAATCGATTATTAGAGTCCGGAGACCCGCATAATGAAGGAGTTATTGATGGGGACGATAATAGCGGCAGTGATGTTAAAGAAAATGATGAGGCCGTCATTAAGCCTTAGTTTTACTGCTACCTCACACTGTAATTAGGGGCATTTGTCATTTGTCTTTGCTGATTGTTGATGAGTGTGTGTGGTACATTATGATCAACAGCTTATAAATCAGTTAACTCAACTATGCATTACTTTCATTTCTTTCATACTTTTTCTTTCAAAGGCTTTCAACTTGTCTTGTTGTTTACTATTAGTCAGGGAAATAAATTCATGCATAAATGCAGCTGTGTTAAAGGAATCATGAAATTTATATGATGGGTGCATGCTGTTTTGCATAACACACTGCTTAATATGTGAAGTTAACATGTGCTATGTATAATATTTCCATATTACCACTAGTAATCAGCAGTCGCTATGAAGCCCTCCTGATGGACACAGGTGTGAGTTTGAATGTTAAGTTAATGTTGATAAATGTCGTCGTTGCGGATGATCCGGTAGGCGTGTGTCTTCCGCCCACTCTCTTCTGATGAGAGGCTGGAGATGTTCCCCAGCATGGAGCCTCACTCTTCTGCCCTTATCGTAGGCTCTCTCCACCTCCGGTGGCCCCAGCATTCATTAGTGCCGGTGAGGGAGCAAGGGCTTACTGTATCGATATCATCGACAGGCAGCTTTCACTATGCTAATTTAGCCATCAGATGCAAAGCCACGCTCTGGATAGTGGCCCTTGTTGATCCGTTTTAGATGTGGTCAAAATAAATGTGCGTACATGGACACATGCATGGACATGCTGTGACACATTAAACCCCACCTCACCCACACACAGACACACATGCACACACACACAAACACACATAAACACACACATACACACACACACACCTGAAACACACACCCAAATACAAACACACACACAAAGGTATATGTGTGTAACATAAACACACAAAACATTCTGAAAATATGATTTGCAGAAACGTATACACATACTCATGCATTCACACATTTTTATTATTCCAAAATTCAAAAAATAATCAAAGAAGTGTGCCATCCTGTGTCACGACTCTCACTGTTCTTTCAGGGACATTGGTTGGTTTTTGTTTTCGGCTGGAGTCTGTTGAAAGGTCACATGGCTCACGTCTCTCTGACACAAAGACTATGTGGGAGAGAAGGATCACACACACGCACACACACACACAGAAACATTCACACCCTTTGTTCTCGACCTTGAGTTTATTTCTTTTACTGTAGTTTGCCACAACAAAGGGACAAAAAGAGAGAAGAGAGGTAAGGGGTGAGAAGAGAGAAAAAGAATAAGGGAGCAAGAGTGTGAACTCGTTAGCAACAGAATTTTTTTGAAAAAATATTATAAAGAGCTCCAGGGATGAAATAAAATGCATGTTTTAGTTCAGTCAGCCTTGTAGTGTGACGCAGCCTTGCAGAAAGGGAAAGAACCCAAGGGTCCGCTAGAGCCAAGTGCTAGTAGAGGAAGCAAACTGCAGTCATCGCACAGCACAACACAGCACAGCAAAGCACAGCAAAGCACAGCACAGCACAGCTCAGTCAGTACAGCACAGCACAGCACAGCACAACACAACACAGCACAGCACAGCACAGCACAGCACAGCACAGCACAGTACAGCACAGCACAGTACAGCACAACACAGCACAGCATAGCACAACACAGCAAAGCACAGCTCAGTACAGCACAGCACAACACAGCTCAGCACAGCACAGCACAGCTCAGCTCAGCACAGCACAGCTCAGCTCAGCTCAGCACAGCTCAGCTCAGCTCAGCTCAGCACAGCACAGCACAGCACAGCACAGCATAGCTCAGCTCAGCACAGCTCAGCACAGCTCAGCTCAGCACAGCACAGCTCAGCTCAGCTCAGCACAGCACAGCACAGCACAGCACAGCTCAGCTCAGCACAGCACAGCACAGCACAGCTCAGCTCAGCACAGCTCAGCACAGCACAGCACAGCACAGCACAGCTCAGCTCAGCACAGCACAGCACAGCACAGCTCGCACGCTCAGCACAGCACAGCACAGCCAGCACAGCACAGCACAGCACAGCACAGCACAGCACAGCTCAGCTCAGCTCAGCACAGCACAGCACAGCTCAGCTCAGCACAGCTCGGCACAGCTCAGCACAGCACAGCACAGCAAAACAGAACCTGGCACAGCACAACACAGCACAACACAACACAGCTTGCACAGCACAGCACAGCACATCACAGCACAGCTCGGCACAACACAGCACAGCACAGCACAGCTCAGCTCAGCAAACAGTGGGTCTGGGAAGTTTGGAACAATCAGGCTGTGTAACAGTGGACAGGCAGGGAGAAAGAGAGAGAGAGAGTGAGAGACAGAGAGCGTGACAGACTTAGAAAGTGAGAAAGAGAGAGAGAGAGAGAAACAGCAAGTGAGGCAGGGAGTTACAGAGAGAGAGAGAAAGAAAGAGACAGAGAGAGTGCCATGTATGTTGTGCCAAGCCAAAGTCAGGTATTGATTGTTCTGCTTGGAGAGATAGCTCTATCCCACTGATGTATGAGAAAAATAAACCTGCTGATGGTGACTGAGAAAGGGAATGAGAGGCAGAAAGTGAGAGAAAGAGAGAGACAGAAGAAGAGGGAGAGAGAAAGAGAGTGACTGATTGAGGGAGTGTGAGAGAGATGGATAAATTGAGTCAGTGAAGTGAAGGAGAATGAAAGGGTTTTCATTTTAACGGAAGGGAAATGTCACCCACACGTTTCTTTCTCTCTCTATCTCTCTTTCTCCTCTCTGCCATTTTGTCTCATGTGTCCTCTAAAACAAACTGAGCATCTGAGGAACGTGGGTCTGATGTGAGCACACGGGTATGGGACTTCCTGAAATACCCTCCGCCAGCCGTCCCAGGGGTGCTCTCTGCATGGGCCGTGCTTTTCATTGTTCCAAACAGCCCTTAAAGACTCACACACCCTGTCTATGTGTGTGTATATGTGTGTGTGTGTGTGTGTGTGTGTGTGTGTGTGTGTGTGAAGTGAAGAAAAGCAGAGACTGTGAATGTGAGATGGTGAGATAAAAAACACTGAAGTGGAATTTGAGTGAGACATAGAAAGACACAAAAAGTCCACAGGAAGAGTCTGTGCTCTCACATAGTTATATAACTGTTTGGAGTGCAGTGTGTTTTGTTTTGCCTTCTTTGCAAGTGTGTGTGTGTGCACGTGTTGGACAGACAGAGAGATAAGACATAAAGACATGGAGAAAGAAGACAGAAATAATGGCTGAATGGGAGAGGGAGGTCTCCAGTAAGGGCTGGATGTTGTCTCTGTGTGGTGCCTTTGCCTGTGACACCCTGAGTTCACCTGTCCCTGTTTGTACACAGAGAACAGCAGTGTCTACAAACATCCCTTAGCCTTCATCTCTCCCTCTCTATATCCCCTTTTCTCTCACCCTCACTCTCTCTGTCTCTCTTTGCCTCTCTCTGCCTCTCTCTTTCTCTCTTTCTGTCTGTCTCTCTTTGCCTGCACATCACCAGAGGAGTCTCCGGGACCCCGGGGCCCTTTCTCCTGCTCTGCTGGAGAGAGAGAGAGAGAGAGAGAGAGAGAGAGAGAGAGAGATGCAGGCAAATAGGCAGGCAGAAAGGCATTAGCTCCAGCTGCAGCTGAACACTCGTAATGAGATGTGTGGATGTTTTGGTGTGGCGCTAGAGGCCCCTGGGCACCCGTAGCCCAAACCCAGGCCAGAGCTGGAGCCTGAGCCGGAATCTGAGTCACTGCTGGGCTCTGTTTACATCTGCAGCAGCCGCAGCACCTCCATCAACTGGCACATCCCACATAAAAATGTTTTTTTTCTGGGATTAGATACGGGGGACTTACATGCTACTTACATGATTCTAATTGGACAAATAAGAATCAAATACGTTTTAACTGGACTTTTCCATATGGGCAGTGGCAGCAGCAGCAGGATCCGTATCAGTAGAAGTAGTAGCAGCAACAACAGCAGCAGAGTAGGGACATGCATTGCATGTCGATCACCCCCCCCACACACACACACACAATCCACTGCAGCATAACACCAATTCAAAGCTCTTTGTTTTTTTTGCCCTTCACTGTTAGATGCAATGCCTAATGTTACCGTTTTGACTAATCCTGTACAAAGCTCATGAGTTGCCATGTGGGGGTAGAGACGTGTGAAAAGCGCTGTTAGTTTGTTATCATATCTCTGTGTATACAGGTGTGGGTCTGAAAGCAATTTTGTGACATTTTTCTAAACATTTTCTCTTTTCCCCTCTTCTTTTTTTTCTGTTTGTTAAATGACGTGCTCAGAATGCAGTCATGCTTGACAGCCCGTTGACAAAAGAACGAGGGATAAATAAATAAACGAATGAAAGAATAAATAATCAGACGGAGCTCTTGAGAATTTGGAGAGCGAGTGAGTCTGTGTCAGAGAGGGCGAGAGAGAGAGAGAGAGAGATAGAGAGAGAAAGAGAAAGAGAGAGAGGGGCGTACGTCACTGTGCACATGCAAAGCAGCTTAATAGACCGATAAGGAGGAATTGGCTTAGTGTTGAGAATAGGACGCCTGTTGAGGGAGCGAGAGAAACGCTGTGCAGGATCTTCATGCCCGTTGACTTGGCCTCACTGACTGACTGACTGACTAGCTGATTGACTGACTGCAGTACTGCAGGGACAGTGAGGGCTGTTGTTTTCGATTGGCCTGGACCGGGTGCGTGCACTGGCTCAGATTCCAGCGACTGCTACACCCCCCTTGCCCCAACCCCCCCCACCCTCCCCAACTCACTCCACCCTCCGCCCGTTCCAAAAATCCTGCCGGTTCAGCATCGATCTGTTTGTAATGCAACATTCAGTCACAGGCCAAACAAAGACACATTAGACATGTCGTGAGTGTATAGAGGTCAGCATAAACAGAGACAGTTGGGGAGACATGCTCACTTCCTCAACTACATGTCTCAAGAGGGTCGATCTGATCTGCTCCACCTCTGTCCCATGATGCACTGGGCTAAACCAGCTGATATGGATCTGTGTGAAGAGTGGAACACTGATCTAAGGGCGCAGTATCTGATTTACTGTCATACCATAAATCACACCATACTGTTTAAAAAAGATTAGCGCACTAGCGCTCCATAATTCAGTCAAATCAGGCTCTTGCTTTGTCTGAATTAAGTTATGTGAATGAATTGTGTTGTGTCAGATTTATGAATAATAAACTCAAGAGGCTGAGTGGGCTGAACTTTTTTTCACACTATATAACACATTATTCCTGAATCACGGGTGCACTGGTAGCTGAATTACTGATCTGAATAGTTTCTGTTTCTCAATCAGTGTATGATGCCGAGCATTTGTGATTCTCTCTGAATGTGTAGACTCACAATACTAGCAGATCTAGTCCTCCATAGCATACCAGTGGCCAGTCCACTACTCTCAGTATTGTACACTAATACAACACTAATATACTGTAAACACAGGAATTAAGTGATAAGTGATGAATTTTTGTTTCTTTTTGCAGTGGATTATCTTGTCTTTTTTACTGGGGACTAACTGGCCTTAAAGTACTTTTTTCTGCTTTTATGCAGAGGTGGTTCAGACAGTAAAGGTCCTACCTAATGTTCTCTCTGTACCTGTAGAACAGTCAATATTGCTAATTATCTACCAGACTGAAGAGTTGTGCTGATTAAGGTCAGTTGGTCTAGTAAATGATTGGAACAAATACTGAATGCAGTAGAACCTTTACTTTCTTAAAAGACTTACACCTCTGCTTTAATGTTCTGTGGTGGAACAGTGTGTGCGTGTGTGTGTGTGTAGGTGTGTGCACGCAAGCAAGGGCAGATGGACGCCTGATGCTGGCCCGCTCATTACTTTGTTACTGCAGTTGAAAACATAGACAATAGGGAAGTAATGTGGAGCTAAAAGTAATGTTCATAATGTGTTTAATGACTACACTAAAGTCCTTAAAATCTGCCTGTGTGTGTGTGTGTGTGTGTGTGTGTGTGTGTGTGTGCGTGCGTGCGTGCGCATGTGTGAAGGGTTAATGTTGCTCTTGCAAAGTGGAGTCGAGTGAAGCAGAGTGGCAGACACTGTCTTGACAGATGCCTGTATGTCAGAGCAGCTCTGAGGCGCCCGCAGCGGAGCTCTGCTGAGCTGTGCATGGTTGACTTGGGCTGGGCTGGGTTGGGCTGTGCTCCCGTGGGACGTGTTTGAGAGCCAGCCGTGCAGGTCGTTCGCTGCTACCTCACTGATTTACATCCACCCCAGAGTCACGACTTCTCACCCTACAGAGCCTGGCTGCCTTTTCAAAAGCGCACGCACACACACACACACACACACACACACACACACACACACACACACACTCGCAGTCTATTTCTCCCCTCTCTCCCTCTCTCTCTCTCTCTCTCTCTCTTTCTCTATCGTAGTCATTCATATGCTCCCACAGAAAGAATGCATAAACAGACAAGTTCTTCACACACACATAAACATTTTAAAGAGGTCATAACTAGTCCTCTCTAATCCTCCCTCTTTTCTCATCAGAGGAGTGATGGCATCTCTAGCCTCATTCATTCATTCATTCATTCATTTATATATTCTCATTCATTCATTCATGTAGATCAGGTCGTGTGGCTAATGGAAGTCAGCATTGAACAGATCAATGGCAGGACTCGGTGAAAGGGGCCATTCATAATGGGATCACGGCACCTCCGATAAAGAGATAATCTCTGTCACAGTGAGGTGGTAATGGGGTTGGCCGTCCAGCTGTCCGTCAGCCACGCCAGCACTTTAGACCCTCATTCACAATCACATCCCACCCACCCACTCCTCCACCACCACCACCACCACCACCCATCACCCACCAAGCCCCCAGACGCCCAGCCCCTACCCTCCCACTAGTCACCTCTCTACCTCTGCGCAGAAGTTAATCAGAGAGCAGTCAGTCTCAGGGATTGAAGGAGCGGAGAGGAGAGGAGGGGAGCGCCTCACAAAGAGGCATCACAGGGGTGCAGCACATCCTCCTGTGCCGCATTGCTACTGGAGAGAGAGAAAGAGAGAGAGAGAGAATGAAGAGAAAGAGAGAGAATGGGGAGAAAGAGGAAGGGGAAGAGACAGAGAGAGAGAGTGGAAAGAGAGTAAAGAGAGAGAGAGACAGAGACAAAGAGAGAGAGAATGAAGAGAAAGAGAGAGAATGAAGAGA
The DNA here is from genome assembly GCA_015244755.2 of Tenualosa ilisha. Lineage (NCBI taxonomy): Eukaryota > Metazoa > Chordata > Actinopteri > Clupeiformes > Clupeidae > Tenualosa > Tenualosa ilisha. The sequence continues at coordinate 393,913 of PYXC01000631.1, read as the reverse complement.
AAGAGAGAGAATGGGAGAAAGAGGAAGGGGAAGAGACAGAGAGAGTGGAAAGAGAGTGAAGAGAGAGAGAGAGAATGGGGAGAAAGAGGAAGGGGAAGAGACAGAGAGAGAGAGTGGAAAGAGAGTGAAAAGAGAGAGAGAGAATGACAAGAAAGAGAGAATGGGGAGAAAGAGGAAGGGGAAGAGACAGAGAGAGAGAGTGGAAAGAGAGGAGAGAGAGAGAGAGAGAGAGAATGCCCTGGCTCCTTTCTGTGGAAATCTGTCATCTCTATGCAGATATCAAGCTCTGCAGTTTTACAGTGTGTTAGTCGATGATTGGTGGGATAAAACTGTAATTCAGAGCTGCAGTGGGCTATTCTGGGTGCCTCTGGATTGAAAGTGTGATAAGGCCAGCACATTCTCTCTCTCTCTCTCTCTCTTCATCCTCTTTCTCTCTCTTTCTTTACTTTCTCTCTCTATCTCTCCTCTGCTCTCATTCATCCGTTCTGTCTATCTCTGTCCATCCGTTGCTGTCCATCTCTCTCTCTTTCTCTCTCTTTCCAACTCTCTGGCATGCGTTCCTGACTTCTTTTTTTTTAACGTCTCTCTTTTCCTTCCCTCTCCGTCCCTTAAGCAAATAACATTGATCTGGAGTTTGCTGACAAAGTGCAAAGATGGCTCCGCCAAAAAAGGAGGGAGAGAAAGAGAGAGACAGAGAGAGAGAGGGGGAGAGAGAAATGGGCCCTCACATTGCTTACACTTGGCTATGCAGCTTTTAAAAGCATAAACGTTCTGAAGCATGCCTGCTTTGCTAGCTTTTAACAAACACCACAGGAGCACGCCTGTGTCCCTGGAGGGAGGCCACTGCAGAGTCGTGGCACCACATAGGCAATGCCCAGTGCCCCAGCCAGGACAGTGTTTTTTTTTGTTTTTTTTTCCCACTCACCTGGGTTACGGTTACCTGAGTGGTTCAATTTTGGTGGAGTTAAAATTGGACCGCCTGGCTAAATTAGTAATGCTGAACGCACAATTAGTGGAAGCCTTAGTTAAAAGGCCTTTCAGCATCGTCTGTTTTATTCACCAGGTTCTGACTTGTTTTTTAAAAGCAAAAGCAATTAAATTATTTTACATTCATTTGTCCTCTTGTTTTGTGACCATGACTTCACCACAGTAACCATAGTGATAAAACCAAACATGTGGATGATGAGAACTGTTGTCTGTGCCTAAAATAATGACACAGAATGTCCTCTGTATTTGAATTCATCAGCTAACATAGAAGCTATTTAAAAGGGCAATAACTTCTGCTGGAAGTTTTTCTTCTGGTTATTTCCACTGGAGTGAGTCAGTGATTGGTCATACTAACAAAAAACAGTGCACAAAACAGTCTAATTTTGCGTGATCTTGACATTCAGTTGTCACTTGCCTGTCATGGATGTAAATAAAATGTCAATGTCACTCATGTTGCTCCCAAGTGGATGTCTCCAGTGTCTCAGCTTGGAACAGCAGGTCACATGGGAACACTCTTTCTCCCTACTGGTATATAAGAGGCTATTTTGAATTCTCTTCAGTTTTTTTTAAATTCATCTTTGGCATATAGCCCCATGCATAATGTATAGCATCTACATACTATGGATGTGTGGACTGAGTTGTCATAAAAGAAACATATGTGCCCATCAGCATGGCCAGCTGTCACAGAGCTTTTGGTTAATGCTCTTGCAGTCCAGTTAGTGTATAGTGTATGATGGTTACTGTCAAGAGTGCAAACACCTTCTGTTATTTAGATGGTATATGTGTGTGTGTGTGTGTGTGTGTGTCTGTGTGTGCGTGTGTCTGTGTGTGTGTGTGTGTGTGTGTGGTAATTATGGCAACCTACTATGGCAGCCCCTGCGTGCTTGCCCACTCGCAAAGTATCCAGCAGGGAGAGCCAAGCTCTCCTGGGCCCGCTGTAAATGTCCTTGGAGATTGAACAGAGCTTTGAGTTATTTCATAATGAAGTTGTAAATTTATCCTGCTTCATACTCTGCCTCTTATTTCTCTCTCTCTCTCTCTCTCTCTCTCTCTCTCTTTTTCTTCTTCCTCTCACCCTCTCTCTTTCTTGTGGTGCCTTTCTACCTCTCGACTACACATGCTCACTCACACAAACAGAGAGCTTGGGGAAGAAGAGCAGACAGCCATGGAGATCCCGGTAGCGTTTGACAGGGAAAGCGGAGGAGAGAGATAGAGAGAGAGGAGGAGAAGGAGAGAAAAAGAGAGAAGGGGCATGTCAGGTATGATGAAAGAAGAGCAAGAGACCAATAGAGTGAGAGATAGAGAGAGAGAAAGAGACTGAAGAGAAAGGAGTAAAGACAGAGAAGGGAGGAAAAGAGAGTGCAGAGAATGGAGGAAAAGAAGACAGAGGCGCATCAGGCAGCCTTCGCTTGCCTCCGGAGAGAGAGAGAGAATGAAAGAGAGAGAGAGAGAAAGAGAGAGAGAGCAAGAGGCTATCTGGATCCCAGTCATGACATCACCAGGCACGTCCCACCACCACCACACAAAGACCCCCCAAGCCCTCACCCACCACCTTCCTCCAATCGACTCTGACACGGAAGACAGTCTGCGGGAAAAGGCACCACACTCTGCAGAACACACGCTATTTTTAGCTCGGCAAATAGCCTCTGTCACATTTGACACGTGTTTGGGAAAAAAGGGAAGTAGGGGGAAATCAGCAGAAGTACACGGAGCAAAGTAAACATTATGCATTTTCTATGAGAGCATTGCAAGGGCCGGGACACTTGCATGAAAGAGAAGCTCGCGATTTGGTTGCACAAATATTCCCCCTACAATAATGACGGTATTATGGAGCCCTCGCTTGTCTGAGTTGTGCTGCCTGTTATTTTTGCTCTATTTGTTATTGCATCAGTGTAGCAGGCATGAGTGTTTTTTTGTCCTTTGTGTGTGTGTGTGTGTGTGTGTGTGTGTGTGTTTCTGTGTGTGTGTGTGTGTGTGTGTGTGTGTGTGTACATAAGCATGTATTATGAATATCTGTGTGCATGGTGTGTGAGCATTTTAGCCATTCTGTGTGTTGGTGTGTGGGTGTGAGTGTGTGTGTGTGTGTGTGTGATTATGCACAATTGGGTGGCTGGGACGATGGCTGATTGACTTCTGACACAGAGAGAGTTGTGGAGGAGGGGGATACAAAACTGTAGAAAAATAGGGCAAAATGTCCTTATAAGGGAAAATGCACATGCGTGTACACACACACACACACACACACACACACAAACACATGCGCACATATAGTATAAAGTACAAACAGACTCCCTGTGATATACATGTGTTATGTTATATATAGTCACATGTGCATCAAAACAAATAGACATGCACGCAAACACATGTTAAACACATACATTAGTGTCTCTCTCCCACACATCATCACGCATATAGACAGACGCTCTCTCACTCATTCGCTCTCACTCACTCACGCTTAGAACACAAGCACACCCACCGCTCTGTGATTCAGTAATGCATGCATGGTCACACTGAAATTACACACAAATACATACACACCATGAGTGTGTTTGTGTGTGTGTGTGTGTGTGTGTGTGTGTGTGTGTGTGTGTGTGAAAGAAAGGGGGGGCAGAGAGAGAGGGATACAGAGGGAGAGATGGAGGAGAGAGAGAGAGAGAGAGAGAGAGATGGTAGAAAGGCTAGAGTCTCAGGCAGGATAAATGTCACGGCCATCAAGCAATTTGACTGATTGGAGGTGATGAGCCAGAGGTCTGACAGGTTAACTCATCTTGGCCTTTTTCTCCCCCTGAGCAAATCTAGCTCTCCTCTGTTCCTTTCCTCCATCTCCTCCTCTCTCCCTCCTTTTCTCCCTCTCCCTCTCTCTTCTCTCCCTCTCTCTCTTTTCTCCCTTTGCTGTCTTTCTCTGCAGCCTTGTAGACTCCTCCACTCTCTCTGTTCTTTCTCCTCATCTTTTCTCTCCCTATTCTATCTTTCCTTTGATGCTCTATTATAGACACAGATGTCATAGTCATGAGTTTATTCTTATTTTTGACGAGATTCACTTATTTTTTTTACTAAGAATTAACTACTAAGTTAGCAGATAAAAAGGCTTGTAAGTGAAAAGATATGTTCATTTTGCTGTTTTCTGTGGCAGTATGATTATGTGTAATATGTGTGTGTGTGTGTGTGTGTGTGTGTGAGTGTGTGTGTGTGTTCATGTGCACACATGCCTCTGTCTGTGTGTGTGTGTGTGTGTGTGTGTGTGTGTGTGTGTGTGTGTGTGTGTGTGTGTGTGTGTATGTGTGGATGGGATATGTTCCAGCATCAGTTCCACCTCTCAGGTAGTGCCCTGCTTTGACCTCCCTTGCTTGCCTCCAGCTCCCACAGGCACACACACACACACACACAACACACACACACACACACACACACAGAGGCATGTGTGCACATGAACACACAAACACACACACGCACACACATACACACTGTTTTTAGCACAACCACTCATTCACTACAAAGTGCCAAACCACTATATAGTGAATAACCATAACTAATAATCACTATATACAGTTAAACTACTGATTATCTTTCTCATAGATTATATACTCATATGTTACCCCCCACATATAGTGTTATATACCGTGATCTCTCATATGCATCAAAGCGATGTTCTGGTGTACCCATAGCCCTGTTGTTCCAGGTCAGTGGTTCCCAAACTTTTAACTGCAGCATACCCCAGTGAGATTCTGTGTCCTATCGAGTACCCCCTGCTCCATGAAGAGCTTGCTATAATTAAGCAATACAGCATGTTTGAGTGAGCAGTGAGGTTGTTCACAGATATTCTCACGGGTGTAGTTCAGCAGGTAACCACACCCATAAGGATATCCACAAACAATCTTATGACCACGATTGTTTCAACGGTTTCATTGCCAACTAACAAAGTTTTAAGAAACCCAATTGTATTTTCTACCGTTTAGTTTTCTTTTATATTTGTTGATCCTCTGCCCCTGAAATGTTCTAAGCTTAGTTTTGTGTCTCCCATTCCAAAGCAACCCAACAGTTAATCAACGGCGTGGAAGTTCTCTCAGTGGAATATGTGGAGTGATTATTAGCTGTGAAAAGTTGTCCGTAGTATGTCGTATGATATCCTCACTCCTAGTGACGAGTAAAATGTGTCTAATCCAATTTAGAAATTGCTAAATAGTTTGACCGGACCTAACTGTTGTATAACAATTAATATTGTTGCATAAACAAATTGTGAACACATTACATCCATAATGTAATGGCAATTGTATTGTATTGGGGAGTGATGAATGTACGATCCTTACCCACATATTGTCTGTGAACTTTATGCCTATTCACAGATTTGTTTTGTGTACCCCCTAGAGTTGGTCCAAGTAGCCCCAGTGGCAACTACTGTTCTAGGTCATTGAGTGCTGTAATTTGGAAAAAGAATGAGAAAATGTGGTACATAGCAAACTAAACAGCAAAATGGCAGCTAATGCTAACTGATTAGGGCAAAGGCATGAGGGAAAATGTTATTTTCCTTACCCTGTTCACTTGACGTTGGCTGACAAGTCACAAATCGAATTGTGAATTATGTTGTACAAAGTTTTTTTTTTTAATTCTTCTTCGTGCTGACGGCACTCGGTGACATTGAACAACAGTTGGGTTGTAATATTGCCAAAATATTTTTTTTAAAGTAATATGTCATGCATAAGTGGATGTTTTTTTTTTTTTATTACAAACTAACACTCACTCCCTACAGCAATGTGTTCCTCTGATCAGCCCAGTAATCCCCCTTATCCTGTAGCTGTTCAAGCAGGACACTCTCAGTGTTCACATCAGATTTAGTCATCAGTAGAGTGAAAGGGACAAGTGCACATTTGCATTTTTCCCACTCATTTTCCTATGTAGATGAGTTGGGGTTTTCTTAGACCTTGGCCCCCCAGTGAGAATCATAAATTAGATTTATTTGTGATTATGTTTATATTTACTGTCTGTGCCTCTGGGGCATACTGGTCTATGGGATACTGGTAAGGATTGGATGAGGTACTTATGAGCAGCCAGTTCAGTCTCTGGATGCTACAAAAAAGTGGGTGCATTCTCCCATGTCCACAACCACAGATGAGGTGCCCTTGAGCAATGCAGCCGACCCCCCCCCCCCCTCCCCGCTCCACCCAACTGTTCCCTGGGCAATGGATTAATGTGGCTGCTCACTGCTCTGTACATGGGTATGTGTGTGTGTGTGTGTGTGTATGTGTATGTGTGTGTGTGTGTGTGCTCCCAGTGAGTTCACACCTGTGTCTGTGTGTGAACACTACTTGACTTAACTTTACATAACTCTGGACAAAAAATAGCAAATGGTGAGAAACAGATAAAGGGCCATGAGTAATATGCTAATTGGCCGTGCGGTCAGTGAATCTCTAGCTTGGTGGACCAGCGTCTTTCATGTTGCTTCACTTTGTGGAAAGAGTCTGGTCACACACAATAGATTCACAGTGGATAGGCACTTTGTTTGAACTCTAAATCTTGTGGTTCTACCTTAAATTTCTGTCTGCTTGGTTGTTACAAAATCTAGTTGGGGAAACCAAAACTTTTGGAGAGTACCCTAATGTAGTACGCTAATGAATCTTATACGCAGACTCATAAAAATCCGTTTCGGGCATATGGATAGTGTTGGATGGGTCAAAAATAGCGTTGGATTTTTTGACCCAGGAGCCTCTGAATAGTTGATACTGATGCAGGTGGGACCAGGATGCTGGTTAAGCCAACAGTGACAACAGGAAGCACACAGGAGCCATTACGGCTCTGTTCAGGCTTGGCCACATCAGTCAGTATTTTGTACCTCCTGATTCCCATCCTTGTTTGACAGGTTGAAGATGTCCTGCCTAATGGATTTTACAGGTGGAAGATTTTATGGCTCGACAGTCACGCTCGCCTTCAGAGATTTGAAGAGTTGATGAACTGTAGCTGGGATGGGGTAGGGAGGGGGGTGGGGTTGAGCAGAGAGGGCAGGAGCAAAAAAGAGGAAGAGAAAGAGAGAGAGAGAGAGAGAGAGAGAGACAGGAGAGAGTGGTTTAAGACATTACTAACAAATTTTGTAATTTTTTCAAACAAATATACATAACATTGAAACCACAAACCAGTTAGGCTCACACCATTGCTTTTATAAAATAGACAAAAAAAGAAAGAAAGGAATTAACTTTGTATAACTGGCTACTTTTGAAGTAGATCTGAAAAGTTTTAATCATTGTTCCATATCAATGTGCTTATGAATGGTAACCATAACAGCTATAGTAAAGCATTTCACGCTGTACTTTCCCCCTCATAACGGTGGCTGTAATAGGTTATTTTCTGTAGTTCATGCACATGATTCCTAAATATAAAGAAAGTCTATAAATAAATATATATAAATATATATATATATAATATATATATATAAAGAAAGTTATAGATAAAATTATATCCTAAATAAAAACAGGGGATAAGCGGGATAATGGCCAGTTCAATGGAAATAATGACTCGGCACGGGTAACTCCACTTTGCGTTTCACGCATCGCAGAGTTCGCCGCCATCTCGCCGTTATTTCCATCAAACGGGTCACCTCGTCAGCTGTTATCCCTTGCATGTCCCTGTTTCTCCTGGATGGAGCTGAAGAGAAGAGTCATCTTGTTGCCCACGCAGCTGCAGTGATTATATGTGGCGGGGAGCAAGGGAGAGAGAAAGAGAAGGAGAGAGAGAGGAAGAGGCAGGGAGGATAAATCTGCCGTCTGTCAGTCTCTCTCTCGTCTGACTCAGTCACCTGAAGCTAGTGTCTTCAGACAGGAAGTTGGGAAGGTGCAAATTTGTGTGTGTGTGTGTGTGTGTGTGCGTGTGTGTGTGTGTGTGTGCATGTTGGTGTCCCAGAGGAGGGGTCAGATCCGCACACTTGACAGGAAGTAGTCCTGAGGTTTTAATTTGACGCAGAGGCCATATTTGCACCTTTGCACTTGATTAAAGAAGGAGAAGCCTTTGAACATGGCTCCATGATGAACGAGAGATGGGGAGATATGGAGAGAGAGAGAGAGAGAGAGAGAGAGACTCAAGGTCATCTTAAGCCTCCCCTGTGTTGGGCTAGGAGTCTGCAGGACTGACGTCAGGAGCCTAAGATGTTGCATGCCAGTGAAGCGCTGAAAAGAAAGTGTTGAACACAAGAAACTGGGATATATCTCCCCAGGCTGTTGAGGCTATAAATATCTGCCTCACATTTCTTTGATTTGCAAATTAGGGAGGGTGGGCTGGGGTGTGTGTGTGTTGGGGGGGGGGGGTGCATTTCTACCCCCTTCTCATCCTTTCCCCTTACTCAACCCAACCCCACCCCAACCCTCTCATCCTCTCCCTTACCCAACCCAACCCTCTCATCCTCTCCCCTTACCCAACCCAACCCTCTCATCCTTTCCCCTTATCCCAACCCAACCCCCACTCCCCAACCCAACCCACCTCACCCAACCCTCTCATCCTCTCCCCTTACCCAACCCAACCCAACCCTCTCATCCTTTCCCCTTACCAACCCAACCCCACCCACCCTCTCCCCCCCTCCCCCCCCCCACCCCACCCTCTCATCCTCTCCCCTTACCCACCCAACCCTCTCATCCTTCCCTTACCCAACCCAACCCTCTCATCCTCCCCTTACCCAACCCAACCCAATCACTCCCCAACCATCTCATCCTCTCCCCTTACCCACCCACCAACACTCAACCCTCTCTTCCTCTCCCCTTACCCCAACCCCCCCCAACCCTCTCTCCTTCCCCTTATCCAACCCAACCCAACCATCCCACCCTCTCTTCCTCTCCCCTTACCCAACCAACCCCTCTTCCTCTCCCCTTACCCAACCCAACCCTCTCCATGTTTTCCCCCCTCTTCCGAGGCTCGCTCTCTGACTGGAAAGGAAGGCTGAGGCTGCGGCTGTGTCATCTATTGCTTATGTGGGCGTCTCCTTCTTTATCTCTCCATCTTTCTATCTCTCTCTTGCCCTTCTCTTCCTTCCCCCCCACCCCCCCCCCCCGATTCTTTCTTTCCTCTTCTCCACCTCTTCTTCCAGCTCACACTCTCTTTTCCTCTTTTCCTCCTCATCTCCTTCTCTCTCTCTTTCTCAAGCCTTCTCTCTTCTCTCTCTCCTCACCCCCATCTCTCCTCTCTCCCTTTCTCCTCTCTCTCTCTCTCTTCTTTATCCTTCACTCAAACCCTTCTGTCTGTCTCTCTCTCTCCTCCTTTCCCTCTCTCTTCTCTTCTTTCCTCAAACCCCTCTCTTTGTTTTGTTCTATCACTCTCTCTGCTGTTCTCCCTCCTCACCCCCCCACCCTTCTCTGTCTCTCTCTCTCCCTCTCTCTCTCTCTCTTCTCTCCTCTCTCCATTTCACAAACGCCATGACCAATCAAAGACTTATCTTATCTCGCAACTTCAAAAGTGCCACTGGAGTCTCAGTGGCATGGCAGATGAGGCCCGGGAATGTGATGCCAACAGTGGTGCCCCGCTCCTACGAGAAGAGGGATAGAGTGAGGGAGAAAAAGAGAGAGAGCGAGAGAGAGAGAGTGGGAAAATATGGAGAGAGATATATGGAGAGATACAACACAGGGGAAGAAAGAAGTAGGTAGAGCACAAGATGGAGATGGAGCGTGACAACAGGGGAAGAAGAAAGAGAGAGGTGGAGAGGTGAAAAAGCGAGGCGCTTGAAAGGTGCACCGGGACAAAGCCAAAGGAATGAAAGTGGAGGTGGAAGAGCAAAGGCACAGAGAAGACACAGCTAGTGAGAGAGAGAGAGACTTTTTGGAGAGAGGAGATAGAGAAATAGATGAGAAAGAGAGAGAGAGAGCAAGATAGAGAGTGAAAGAGAGTTGGAGTAAAGGATCTAGAGAGATAGACAGAGAGAGAGAGCAAGAGAGAATGAGACAGAATACATAGCTAGCGACAGAAAGACTTTTTGGAGAGGTAGGGTGAGAGAAAGTAAGAGAGAGAGAGATAGAGAAAGACAGAGAAAGGAATAGAGAGAGAGAGAGAGCAAGGGAGAGAGAGCACGAGAGAGAGACAGAGAATGCGATAAAAATAGTAAGCAGTGACAGCAGTGTTTAGCACCCTGCTTGGCGCTCCTCTGCCATCCCTGCGAGCCCAGAAAGAGGGGATGGAGTCAGGGAGTAGGGGGTGGGGGTTGCGATGATGTCAGAGGGGGGCAGTGAGAGGGGCACTTGTTGGGCCCCTTGGGTGCCTCATCTCCACTCCCCATCCCCAGACAGCTGACACCAGGGGCCACACACACCCCCGCCCCGCCCCTCCTTTCACACACACACACACACACACACACACACACACACACACACACACACACACAGTCACATGGAGATTTGTTCCAGGCCGTTTTCACCAGGCTTGTCCAGTCCAACTTCTGCTAATCAGAATGCAGATGTCATACAAACTGAGTGTATTTCTTATGAGAGGGTGAGGGGGAGAGAGGCAGAGACATAAGAGGTGATGAGAGAGAGAGAGAGAAAGAATGAGAGAGAGAGAGAGTGAGTGAGAGAGGGAGAGCGAAAAAGAGAGAGAGTGAGTGAGAGAGAAAGAGAGAGAGAGAGAGAGAGAGACTGCATTATTAATGCCGTATGTCTGAAACTGTGCTCTTTGTGCATGTCTGTCTGAAAATCAAGTGCATTTTCTTGCTACTTGGCCAATCTATTGCCTTTTCCATCTATTGCCATCTTTTGTGTGGTAGAGGGGGGCAGAAAGGTAATCTTCCCTTTGAGTACACTGTGCATAAAGAGTATACTGTGTGTGTGTGTGTGTGTGTGTGTGTGTGTGTTTATGAGAGACTGACTAGGACAGGTATTGTATGTGTATGGGATCTCGAGACAAAGATTATATGGTAGTGTAAATCTGTGTGTGTGTGTGTGTATGTGTGTCTATCTGTGTGCATGTGTTTAAGTGTGCTTTGACAGTATGTGCAGGAGATTGTGAGCGAATATGTGTAAGAAAGACCCCCAGACAGATTTGCGAGTGTGTGTGTGTGGTGTGTGTGTGTGTGTGTGTGTGTGTGTGTGTGTGTGTGCATGTGCGTAAAGTCGAGAGAGAGACAGCGCTGAAGGGACGCTCAAGCTAATCTCCACCTGTGAATAGGGCGGGTGTCAGTCTCTCTTAAAGAGAAGCTTCAACCCCCCCAGACCTCCAGCACTCCCTGGGAGAGCTTAGGCATGGCTCCGGCCCTGGCAACCCCTTTTTACAAGAGGGGGGATTGGAAACTTTGAAACCCGCCGTAAGTAGGTCAAATAACTTCCACAGCTCTCCCTGTGTTGCTCCACAGCCTTTTGATGTGAATTATAGAAAAAAAAAGACATTAAATGGTAATAAAGCATGTATTATTTACAGTGCAATGGTGATTTTTTTTCCCTCCTCTTTTCTCCCCTCTCCTCTCCTCCTGCTTTGGAAATTAATTGACTTACCCTCGTCTTGTTGGTGTCGCAGAAAGAAAAAAAAAAGAAGAGGGAGAGTTTTTCTTTCTTTGGAGGTAGATTGGACGAAGGTGCATGTGACTGCCTTTTTGTAAAAAAAAATAAAATAAAATAAATAAATAAATAATAAAAAGGCCAGGCGTACGAAAGCGGTGGTTTTATTTAGCTACAATGCCTGAGCACGTTGAACTAGCACAAGTACCCGAAGTAGGATCGGTGACGGAGGACAAGAGCAAGAGCACTGACCCAATTAAGTTTGACTTTCTTCAGCGCTGCCGATCACAGATGGCTCTCGCCACGTGTTATATAACGAGTCGAAAACTATCATCTTTAACAACAACGTCCAATGGCAGAAACAGCAGGCCTCCATGTTGAGCACCAGGGGCACCTATTTGTAATAGATAGCTGTCTGTTTTGTTGTTGTCGCCGTCATTGCTTTTGTCGTTGTTGATGTTGTTGTTGTTGTGGATGTTGCTTAACGAGGTAATGGTATCCAATCAGAATGGCATTTGCTTAGCAGGGAGACCTGGAGGCATTGTCTGTCAGATGGGCAGGATTTGTAGCAGGAACACAAACACAATGGAGCAGATCTAGGGAGAGGCTCTGCGAGTCACTCTTCGCAGACGTATGCTTTTGGCAATGAGGACATCCTTTAATGCACTCCAAACTGCAGTGAAAGCCAGTGGGTTCAGACCTCTGAGATGTTCAACAGCTTGGTGGCTTTGGCAAAGAGAAAATGTTCTGACAAATGGAGGTTTCCCCCCGCATTTTAACGCTGACATTTGCCTATTACATGCTGGCATCTGGACAGGCGCCTCAAAAGCAGGCACTCAGTGGAGACCTGGCTTGTCTGTCGCTCAAGTGCCACTGAAAATCCTTCTTTTTTGGGGCAAGGAAAAAAGTACACACACCTTCACTAAATCAGGTGTCAACAAACCACAGGTGAGAGAAGGAGGAAGAGTCTAACCATCATTGGCTGCAAACTATTTCTTTCATTTTGTCTTTTTTATAAAGAAATATCCTTCCTCCTTCTTTAGGCCATTTTTGGAGCACTCAGTTCAGCTTTGCGAGTCGTCAGCACCTAGCTTACTGTGAATCTTGCAGTGGTCATGGAATTCTGGATGAGCTGCATTTAGATTCATGTATTCAAAGGCGTGACTATTTGCAAACAGTTTTATGTTTGCCTTGACTTTTCTGCAAACATTTATGAACATTCACAAACAGTTTAAGGAGTTCATTCTCCATAGAAACATGCAAGGAGTTGGACAGAGGATAACCTTTGCTTTAAAATATTACCCCAAATCATTCAGATTTAACAACTGCAAGGGAACACATCTGATAGATCTTTCCCTTGCCTCTTTGGTACACCACCCAGACCGAAAGCACTCGTACTAAAGCTAAAGCTGGCTAACGTCAGGTGCCTAGAGACACGTCTGACACATAGGGGCTGAGTGATGACATCACAGTGACCTGTCTGTTCCATGCAACATCACAGAAACAACCCCTCATCCTCATCAACAGTGCCCCCTCTTCTCCACCCATTGTACCCCCTCCATCCCACTCCTAGTGCACTCACTCCTGGTGCCACTCCTCTTATTCTACTGGGTCTCAGTATGACCAAAGTTGCTGATTTGACAAGGGCACTGATGGGGCGAGGGGGTTTGAGGATTATGGTGTGTGTTTGTGTGTGTGTGAGTGAGTGTGTGTGTGTGTGTGTGTGGGCTGGGAAGGCAACACTGTTTGTGTCGGATGGGTCGGGGGATCCTGTGATCTGTTCGGTCATGGACAGCCTGCCGCTGAAATGTGAGTTGTTGGCAAATTCGATAGTGGCTCTAATCAATGGTGACATCCATGTTTGTTCTTGTCACACTGGGTCATGGCATCGTCAGCTTCCTGGTCAGGGGGTAAGACTAGGGCACATGCCATGGGTCTGGTGTGAGTTGCATAACACAGGACTACAGTACAGGGAGCACACACACACTCACTGTGCACACACACACACGCACACACACACATGCGTGCACAGATGAACACACACACACACACACAGACAAACAAGCACACAGTCAAGGTACTTTGAATGCAGTGTGTGTGTGTGTGTCTGTGTCTGTGAGGAGGCTACTGTAGGCCTCAGTATCAATACAGTGACTCTGTCAAAATTAATAAATAGATATGAACTGCTCTAATGGAGCCTGTTGTGTAACGTGAGCCAGGCCCAATGGTGAACTTTTCACTGCCATTTCACAGGCTGCAGGAGCCGTTTATTCCAGCCGGGGTGAAAATTGAGTTTGCTCTGCAAATGGGATCGACGCGGCTGATAACCACCTGGGTTTCGTGCTCGCTTACACACACACAGACACGGACACACACACACACACACATAAACACACACACACACATGCACATGTGCTCATGCCACAGTGGCAGAGCTATCAGCCCGGCCCGGTTGCCACGGTGCACTGATACCACCGTTGACATCGCCAAGTCGAGAAAAGATGCCAGGAGCGACCAGAAGCTGCCACACAACACACACACACACACTCACACACACACACATACACACACACACACACACAAATATACACACTCACTCACACATACACACACACACACACACACACACATACACACACACACACACATTCACTCACACACACACACTTACACACACGCGCATGCACACACATACACACTCACACACATATACACGCACACACACACACACATACACACTCACACACATACACACACACACACACATACACACTCACACTCGCAGACATACACACACACACACACTCACACACACACACGCATGCACACACAAATGTGCAGAATACCCCTCCCCCCCCAAAAAAAAGAAGGCCACCTAATTCCTACTAAAGCCATGTCCTGAGAGCTGTAGATAACTGGACACATGCTTTATGAGTTTGGGAGACAACAGGGACAAGCAGGCTATACATCACCAGGACTGTCTAATGCACCCCACAGGAGCTATGTGGGGTAAATGACTCCAGGTGAAAGATTGTCGGAGACACTGGGATGCAGCCAACTCTACACTACGCTTGGGATTTCCAGTACTTTCCATGTGATACCAGTCCTGTTTCCTCTGTGTGTTTTCATTGTCATATGTTACTCTGAAACGTATGTGATTAGCTGTTTACCGATCAGTCTTTGTTGGTCGTTGAGGATCTGTGTGTTTTGGGCATACATACAGTGTGTGTGTGTGTGTGTGTGTGTGTGTGTATGTGTTTGTTTGTGCGGCTCTTGCCCCGACTCTGACCATGGCAGCGTGGTGAAGCACGGCGTGGCTATTGGCACCCGGTGCCCACCGGGCACCTCCCAGGGGCACTGTTTGTCTGCTCTGCCATGGCAAGTGCCAATTACTCTGCAGTGTTTGTTGGCAACTAATCAAAATTAAATGGCAGTGCCCATTAAAGGGGAGACCAGGCCGCCTGCCCGCCTTCACTGGACAGGCTGTAATTCATTCACTTTCTGTGGTGTGTGGTGCTGGTGTGGTGTGGTGTGTGTGTGTGTGTGTGTGTGTGTGTGTGTGTGTGATGGCATTCAGAGAGGGAACAAA
Source organism: Tenualosa ilisha (assembly GCA_015244755.2). Taxonomy (NCBI): domain Eukaryota; kingdom Metazoa; phylum Chordata; class Actinopteri; order Clupeiformes; family Clupeidae; genus Tenualosa; species Tenualosa ilisha. The sequence goes on along the minus strand of PYXC01000631.1, from coordinate 378,886 downwards.
AGCTGTATATATATATGTATACATTTATATATATATGTGTGTGTGTGTGATGGCATTCAGAGAGGGAACCAAAGCTGTATATATATATATATGTGTGTGTGTGTGTGTGTGTGTGTGTGTTGGATATATAATTTATTATATTTATTTATATTCATTTATTTGAATCCCTCTGCATAAAGATGTAGCTGAGTGGCTTAAGGCCTACCGTCTGTGCAGGGAGTGGTGTAAAAATGCACTAACACTGTTGCACATCTAATCTGATTGCTCTTCCCACTGTTGCCTTTTATTCTCAATTTCCCCTCCTTTATTCACACACTACAATAAAGTAAGTAAGAGAGAGTGGGAAGACGAGGTAGGAGAGTGTGTGTGTATATGTGTGCGTGTGTGTGTGAGAGAGAGAGGGGAAGGGGGGGGGGGGGGGGGGTGAGAAAAAAGGGAAGGCGAGATTACTTTGTCTTTTTACGTTTCATTGTGTTTTTCCATTTTGGTATATTAATTTTGGGGCTTCAGCTGGTTCAGAGAGATCTGATAAAGCTTCTCTCCACTCAGCTGCCCCAGTGTGAACAGTAGAGGCTTCTCTTCTCTCATCGCTCCACCATCGTTTTGTGCTCCCTTGCTTCCTCTCTCTCTCTTTCTTTCTCTCTCTCTCTCTCACATATGCACATATATGTGCACGTGCACACACACACACACACACACACACACACACACTCAGACACATTCTCTCCATCTCTGTCTGTTTCACTCTCCATAGGGCCCATGAAGCTCTGTAAATATGCCTGTGTCTGATGCCAAATGCTCAGTTCTCTGCTAACCCACATGAATCATGTGACCAGAGTAGCTCTGCTAATGGATTACTGGGGGTTGGAGGAAAATGTATGTGTGTGTGTGTGTGTGTGTGTGTGTGTGTGTGTGTGTGTGTGTGGAGGGGCGGGGGGTAATGGTGGTGACAGAGCAGAAATATTGACGCAGCCTTCACACAGTGGACATATTTGTGATGTATGCATTCCTATGAACCCACCATCCGCAGTGTGTCTCCCTGGGCGGGTTGGGGTTGGGGTGTGTGAGTGTGTGTGTGTGGGGAGGGGGATTTGGGGGGGGGGGTGCACATCATTGACTGTTACCTCAATCGACCCACTGGCAAGTAACGCAGTGAAATACACCATACATCTGCTTCGAGTTAACCTGTGGCTGTGGTGTATGGAGCTCACTGGCCTGGGTGTCTGGGATGGGATGGGATTGGATTGGATGGGATGAGGCCCAATACTAGGGGAGTGTGGAGATATTGAAATAAAGCAGGGTGTCAAAATGGGTTAATCAGGACTGGGCTCATAATATGTATGTATGTCTGTGCAGATTTACCTGAAAGAGTATGGGTTGGAGGGGCAGTGTGCAACTCAAGTGATAATATAGTCATGTGTGTAGATGTATGTAAGAGTGTGTGAGGTGGCTGTTGTGTGTTATGCAACTCTAGTAATAGGATCATCAAGACAGGATGAAACAAGGTCATATTTCAATTCACACACACACACACAACACACACACACACACACACACACACACACACACACACACAAATCCGTGAGAACACTATTTTGTAGCCCTCTATGCTATCTGTATTTATGGGGGAAAAAAGCTTTATCTGGTTTTGTCAGTTTACCCCTGGGGGGTTTTGCTGCTCGTTAAAAACTCCTGATAGAAAAATAGCAGCAACAACAAAAAGCCCAGCAGTGACGGTGAGCTCGACAAGCCAATACACAAACACACTCACTCTCAAGCTGGCTGCTATTTTTACATTTTAGCTTCGCTCTCACCAAAGACTATTTTCTCTTGTTTCATTTGCTCTTCAAACAAATTGTATTCTAACGGGAGTCTACATATATCTTTCTCTCACTCTCTTTTTCTCTTTTTCTCCCTCTTTCTCTCTCTCTCACTTTCTGACCCTGCTGTACTTCCCTTTCACTCACAAGGTTTACAGTACAGAACTACAGAACTACACATGAAGCAAGCATATATAGGTGTGTGTGTGTGTGTGTGTGTGTGTGTATATATACACACACATAAATCATGTATGCTTCATGCATGGGATGTCTCTCCATTGCTCTACACTACTACTAGCCAAGGTCTATGAGATGCAGCCTTGCCTCTTGACTGGCAGTTATGAAAGCACTTGTGTGGGCTAACGTTTCCACTGCCATTGATCTCCAGGCAGAGAGTCCTTAGGAGCTTGATCAGCACTTGTGTGGAGATAGTGTGAAGAGGCTCGGAGCTTCCCTCCTGACCTCCTCGCCTCTCACTGGACCTTGAGTGCTGATCACTAGAGATGAGGAAGGGGGGGGGGCAAAGCCCTGCTCTCTTTGTGATGCTGGGGGTTACTCCAAGTAGGTGGTTAAATGATAAACCTAGAAGAATAGGTGAAGCTTCTTATACAGTAGCCTGGGGGCTTTGTTTAGTGAAAGGAATGAGGACTCCAGGCTCTTCTACTCTCAGGTTGACCACTACCTCCAGATTGAATTACTCAGGTTTGCCACCCCCAGTGTTCACAGGGGGGAGTGTCAGGATGGTAGACTGTCTCTGGTAATTAGCTTTTATATTGGTAAACAACTGTAATAAGGCTATAGCTACGAGCTAACTAAGAAATGAACCATGAACTGGCGAGGAACATGGAGAGCTCTATACAACTACCTAATGGAGAGCTCTATACAACTACCTAATATCAATCAATGCCTAATATCAATCTAGCCTACTAATAGACGTTCGCTGGAAAAGAGTGACCATCCAGAAACCAATGTTTTTCTGAGACTTTTCATCTTCTGTGCAGAGCCCAGACCCCCCACTCCAATGCAAATGCAGGTTCAATAAGGCCTTGCCTTGTTTTCTTAGTATGCTCTTTAATATTCAGAGTCCTGAAAGGGCAATGGTAAATTTGTGTGTCTGGAGTTATGGTCTGTTTCCAGAATGGCATATTGCTGTAGTACATACACTGCTTATGACTGCTTCGTACTGCTTATGTACAGAGCTTGGGCTGTGCCATTGTGATATTTTATTTCCAGTCGAGAGAATGTATGCTCATTTTACTAAATGTTGAGCTTATTTTACAAAACAGAGACCTCACTGTACTTAGGAGAGTGAGCAGACAATTTAGCAAAATGAGCACACATTTTCTTCATATCTTGATTCTCTTGATTCTCCTTTGATATCTCTGTGGAAGTTTTGCAATATCACCACTCAGCTTCTATTCAATATATGTGGTAAACAGCCATAGTCTCTGAAATCTTTTCTTCCTCTGTCTCCTCCTGTTTTTCAGTCTTCTCTCATGTCTCATCTCTCTCTCTCTCTCTCTTTATCTCTCTCTGTCTGTCTCTCTGAGACTTAGGTTCCAATGAGTGCTTAATTATTGAAGTGGTCCCCAGCAGCCAAGGGTGGTTTCAAGTGGGTAATTAATTGTCAATTAGGCGATCAAGTTAGCGCTGCTGTTGGATCAACAACCTTGGAGGGTGATGCTGTGCGTTGCAGATGGGGGGTGCCAGCAACGCCACATGTTCACCAGTCTCTCCAATCTCAGCGCAGTCTTTGATGTTCGTGTGTAGTCTGAGCGAGAGCGTTGTGTGGAATGACGTTTTTCTCACTGTCATTTTTTTGCAGCGCAATTTTTTGGTAAATATCTCGATTTATACCAATGAGAAAAGAAAGGCAGTCACAATGAAGAACAGGAATGTGGTTTGTTCGGTATGTTGCACTACCATTGCAAGGCCATTGCAGCAGACATTTTCAGGAGGTCATTGGACAAAAAAAATGGACAAAGTCAATAAACCAAATCTTCTTGGAAGCAAATCCAAAGCAATAGATATATAGTATAACTGTGTCCATTACTTGTTTCAGCTGTTGTTGGACACAGTCCAATGCAGATAGATGTTATTATGTCTAAGGTACATTAGGCCTTTTGTCAGTGATTGTCACCATCTGTTTTTTCAAGACTCTTCAGAACCGAGCTCTGCTGTTCTTTGCTAATTACAGTCAGTGGTAAATGATGTATGAGCTGATGTGCAGAAGCCCAGGAAGGATCATCATCATCATCATCATCACTATGTAGATTATCATCTTCATCATGACAGTCTGACGCCATGTCGTCACACAACACTTCCTCTCTCTCTCTGTCTCTCTATTTCTCACTGTCCTCCTCTATCTTTCAATCTCTCTTTCTCTCTCCTTCCATCCCCGTCTTTCTCTCTCTCTCTCTCTCTCTTTCTCTCTCTATCCCTCTCTGGCAAGGCAGTGTGGCGTCTCATTAAATATTGAAAGAAATCTGTCCTGAAAGGATCATAAATAGTTCTCCCCTCCCCTGTCGTGACACGTGGAGCGATGAACCTCTTTTATTGAGTATTCATCAGGGTGCGCGATCAGCTGATTCTCAGCGCGCCCACGAAGACATGGAGCGCGGGAGCGACACCCCGCTGTATCAACAACTCCGCAGTTCCCCTCCGCTGGGAGACGTACATGAGAGCTAAGCATGACTTTTTCAACTAGGAAATAGGGGAAGTGACACTATTTCCAAAGGGACATGTCAATTTAGCATTACCCTATCTAATGGCTGCATTTTCTTACAAATCAGTTTATCTCGACTCCACCGATAGAATGTGAGACTGTGCTCTTGTCTCGACAATGGATATGACAATGTCATTACCGCAAGGCTGAGCAGTCCCCTGGTGCAACGTTTTGTTGCGATGTGTTGCTGTTGGTGGTTGAGAGTGGGGTGGGGGATGTAAGGCTGCGTGATCACACCTCCTTTTGTTAATTCGGGGAGGCTGCGGGAGTGCTGGCAAATTGTGGCTTTGTGAGTGACATTTTGCTGGAGCTCAATTTGTTTTGCTGCGTGTCTCTCTCAGTCGCTGGCGGGTCACGGTAATTGATTTGCAGCGCACGTCCCCGCCTCTCATCAATCACAAATACGCTGATAAGGCGAGCCTCGATCACTGCAGCAGAGAGAGAGAGAGAGAGAGAGAGAGAGAGAGAGAGAGGGGAAGAGAGTGAGAATGACCAGTGAAACCGACCAGTGAAAAAGGGAACCATAAAGGGAGGATATGTGAGCAGACAAGAGTGGCCAAAGGACATAAACAAACTGTAGTTACTGCAGAGAGATAGACTATTAAGAAGAGAAAGAAAGAGAGGGAGAGAGAGAGAGAGAGAACAAAAAGATAACAAGGAAAAGCAGCAAAAAGTGAGCGAAAAAAAGACAGAAGTAAGGATGGAGAGAGGCTTTGCGGCCCGCTACTGCACTAATCCCTGAAGTGGGGGAGTATAATTAGTGTTTAAAGAGCTGTGTGAAGGAGTCTTCCTCCAAAGCAATCTGGAGGCCCAATCTCCCACACTTGATGAGGAGGAAAGTGCCTCACTCATCCAGTTCACAGAATGCGATAAGACTGACAGAATGACAATGCGACCACTGAATATTGATATGAACTGAATCTCAATCTCAGCCTGTGATATACTGCATACACACACATACAGACATACACATTCACATACAATATTACAATACGTACATACACAATACATAAACAGTATACAAATGCATGCATACACACATACACGCATACATACATACATACATACAACATACATACATACTTGCATACATACATACATACATACATACATACATACATACACGCATACATACATACATACATACATACTTGCATACATACATACATACATACATACATATATTCACACATACATACATACATGCTTACTTTATACACATGCATGGATACATACAGTACATATGCAGACAGTAGTTTTATTACATTTCAGTACCCTATGTGTAGCACTCTACCCATGTAGTATGTTGCACATTGTGAGAATCTGTTTTTACTGATGATTTATCATTGATATCATATCTTCCAGCCCTAATCTTGATAGCATTAAGAGCAAAATATTATGTTGTGACTCATCAGTACCTTGACATTACACTGTGGTAGTTTAGATGCACTGTCAACATGCAAAATAAATGCCAGAGAGACAGAGAGAAGAGAAGAGAGAGAGAGACAGAGAGAGAGAGAGATAGAGAGAAAGAGAGACAGAGAGAGAGAGAATGGGAGGGTGCATGTTAAGACGTGACAGATGCTGTGACAGTTACAGCTACTTACCCATTCTTGATGAAGGCAGATGAGGAGCATGAGTTATAGCTGTCAGGGAACAGCAACAGATACACGCATGGACACTCAGACACACGCAGTCACAGACACAGTCATATGTTCACAGATATCCATGTACTAGTAACTGGATATACTTTTGCCGCGATTTGTTAGATTGCTACAATCGTTAAAAGGCTCTTGCTAAGTTAGTCATGTTAGTGCCTGGAAACAATTAGCCATCTTTATTGGCTCTCTTGACACTGTGCTATGACCTGACTTGAACAAGATGTTTACATGGTCACTGTGGCAAAACTGCATCCGCAGAGCGGGGGCTTACTACCCGACGACATTACAGAGTCAGCTGTGCTTATCATCCTCCGCAGAGACGGAAATCTTTGCTTGAGAGTGATTTTCTATTTTTGTCCCTTTCTGTGTGAGATAATTATCATCATCTTAAGAAAAATGTGTAATCTGATTATTAGGTGCTTTGGCACATAGATGATATCAGCACTTTGAGCTGGCGACTCCTCAAATATATGCACATCTTTCTTATTGACTCTGCAATACTGTAGGGGAGAGCAGTGTATCTCTCTTTCTCTCTCTCTCTCGCTCTCTCTCTCTTATCACTCACCCGAAACTCCACAGAGGCATGATTCAGTTGTCTTCATTATGCCACAATGCTTTAAAGTGTAATTTTCCAAGATGTGCGCCTACCTGAGGCAATGGTTTTCTGCCACGCGCCTTTCTGTATTGTGCTCCCTTATAAACAAGACAGCTGAAGCTATCCTCCCCCTGCTTTTAAGAACAATTATATCTGCGAGGTACAAGTGGTGGTGTTTCCACTCTGAATGTTAAAGGACTGAAAGAGTTTTTGTTGAATGGTGTTTAAACATTTAAAGCCAAAACACAGACATCCTATCGTCATAGAGCATTAAACTGCATCTTTATCATGGCCAGTGCCGACACTGTGTGTGCGTGTGCCACAATTAGTATAATATGAACCAGCTAATTGAGTAGGGCTTGTGTTTTCCGATACTGTCACAGCATTTTACGTGTCTTTTTCTAGCAATTCCCTTTTTATTGCTCCTTGCTCCTTGCTAATTTGCAATAGGAATGAAATAGCATTAAGGTAAGTCCCAGGCCCGCTGTGCCACTATGGACTCGGCGTTCCCGCTTTTTCGCCACACTCATTAGGTTTTCAAGTGCGGCGAGTGTGGGTAGAGTATTTTTACCCTGCAGGAGGGACACATGCAAATCTCCCTGTGCTTCCCAGATAGATTAACCATATTCTCATGTCACACTCTTTGGTTTCACAGTCAAATTACATTTAGCCAACAATGCAAACTGATGATAGCCCTGGAAACCTTGGAAATGGGCCTGAGGAAAGTGGGTTCATAGCCTGAGCTCATCGCTACAGGCTCGATAAACAGGAGCCGAACGGTAAACACATAGTCTTTGTACGTGGTTTCTATTCATTTGTTATTGTCATGATGGCCTCTGTTCCATCTGTTGTTGTTGTGGTCTAGTATTGTGCTGATATGACAACAACATGTTTATGATTCTGTGTTGCAGTGGCAAGACTGTGCATTCACATTTGTAGCCTAAAACATGCTCACCTAAAACGCAGGCATATCATACGCAGAGTGTGCTTCCTATCTCTATCATTATGATGTGAAAGGCATCATGTTCTCAGAGGAGTTTTTATTCTCAGTGGCACAATGCTGGGATCCTCACATGATATCAACTGGAGCGTGACCTATACTCGTCCATTGCGCTCCAACGGACCGTCCTGTCGCATCTGAGCTTGCGACTGAAACAACCCAACGTCCAACATACGACATTTCCAACATACATGCAACAGTCAGCTGACTGTTCAGTCTCACGGGACAAAATGTCCAATCGTAATGTCCCCATTTTTCTTTTTCTTCTTCTCTATCCTACCCCATTTACTTTATTTATTCATTTATTTATCAATTTCTTTATTTATTTATATCGTATCCATGCATTATTACCTGCGTGTTTTTTACCTGCGTGTTCGGACTGCAGCACATGGACATCACAAGCTCACACAGCTCCCCAGCGTCCCACAGGACTGCGAAGCATCTGCTCCACTTAGCCCCACAGAGCACCTTTATATAGGACATGAGCCGCATGCTGCAGCTTGCAGCTCAGCTACACAATGTGACACTGGAGACAAACACAGAACTCGTTACCGTGGCTAACGCATTGTTTCATCAAGATGGAGTCTGAAAGATTGGCCAGTCAGTGTCAGCAACATAATTACGAATGCTAGAATGCCATTCGTACTGGCCATGTGCTCAGTATGTTTCCTCAAGATGGATATGCTCAGCATTCAGTATCAATAACATAATAAGAAATTCTAGAATGCCATTTAGTGTCCAGTCAGTCAGGGTTTAGCTTTGCCATGGATGCTTTTGTGTTGTGCCGTGTTTAGTTGTGTGGCATTGTTTCCCACCACAGTCTAAGCCAGTGGTGGCAGTATCACAGGGTGCCTGGCAGGAGTTAAACTGCAGACGGGCCTCTCGTTAGCAATTCGCCGCACAGCACAGCACCGCACCGCACCGCGCGGCTAATCAACATCTGTTGCTGGGAACATTCAATCAGTGCCACTAATGCAGCTGGTATATTTTATTAAACGCCTTTCCACCAAAATAGAAGATGAAACTGCGACCGGAAGGAGCGGATCTCAGACGAGATCACCAGCCTAATCGCGGTCGGATTAAACAATGAGTCGGATAGGGCTAATTTAAAACCAAGACGCCACTGTCAGAAAGATAGACTTTTGGAGAGGGTTCATTCCTAATCAGGAATGAAGTGACTGTTTCAGGACATGCCAGTGTCTTTGCTAGGTTGATGAGCTGTAGCTTCACTGCTTTGTATTGAGTTTGCCAGGTGTGACTTAATTAGATTGATTCTTATCACACTCTCACAGGTAGCGTTAAGCATAATCAAACAATGTGCTTCCAAAAATAAAACAGCATTGCCAAGATACACACACACAGACACACACACACACACACACGCACGCACACACACACGCACACATTTATCCCTTCCCCAGTGTATGTCTGTAACTGAGCTGCAGAAAGATGGAGATACACATTTACTCACATACACACACACACGCACACACAACCCCTTCCCTAGTTCATGCTTGCAACTGAGACAGCAAAATGATAGAGGGGTTCTCTCTGCAGGCTTAGTTTCGTTAACTGTCACAGCCCCAACAACCCCCACGTCCTCACACACACACACACACACACACACACATGCACATATATGCAACACTTGTCCGTGGTGAGGACATTGTTTTGACACTGAGTCTCTGCGCGAGGGCATGTCAACGGCGGGAGGAGGACAAGGAGAACTGGAGTGATCTGATGTCCTTTCCTCTGCTCACTGCTCACTGCTCATTTTCTCATATCAGGGCCGAAAAATGTGATGCCTGAAATGTGAACCTCGCATATGGTAACATAACCTATGGTTATGTGGGCCCTTCATCCCCCAGTGGACTCTTTTGAAGAGCAGCACAATAGACAGGGACATGAGGGCTTTGTTCTGCGAGCTGCATTTGGGTGGAAAAGTGCGCTGCAGTTATTACACTGAGACAATGGCTATCTCAAACACGGCACGAATTTGAGACATCACAAAAGGTTTAAATTATCGCAGGACTTTTTAAATCGCATTTTGAGACTTTTCTTAGTCTTTGTCTTAGTCGTATTTGCATTTTTTTGGCAGAGAAAGAGCACATGATTAAATTGGGTTCAGCATATAAAATTTTAGCTATTGGCTCTGCTTTAAAGTAACCACAGTGCTTCTGCATGCTCTTTAATTTGAATTTTGAACGGTCTTTTGAATCTTCGCTTAACATGACCTCAAAGGACATTTTTGTACAATATAGATAAACCACTCTCTTTACTTTCTTCTTTTTCTTTTTCCTCAGGACGTGAAGTCCACGTTCTTCCAGTTTGGAGCGTCCATCCAACAGGAAGCGCTTCTGATGCTCAACATCATGGAGGAGTACGACTGGCACGTCTTCTCCATCGTGACCAGCAAGTTCCCCGGCTACCAGGACTTCATCGCCATCCTCAAGACCACAGTGGAGAACAGCTTCGTGGGCTGGGACCTGCAGAACATCATCACGCTGGATGCAGTGGATGGCGACAGCAAGACGCAGATCCAGCTGAAGAAGGTCCAATCTCCAGTCATCCTGCTCTACTGCTCCAAGGACGAGGCGGCCTACATCCTGGAAGAGGGACGCTCTCTGGGCCTTACGGGCTATGGCTACATCTGGATCGTGCCCAGCCTGACCACGGGCAACCCTGAGATCACCCCGGATGAGTTTCCCTCAGGGATGGTGTCCGTTTCCTATGACGACTGGGACTACCCCCTGGAGGCACGCGTGCGCGATGGCCTTGGGATTATTACAACAGCGGCGTCGGCTATGTTGGAAGAGTACGGGGACATTCCTGAGGCCAAGACCAGCTGTTATGGCCCCATGGAGAAGGCCAAGTTGCCACCCAGCGCTTTGCACAAGTAAGTGGATACTGGGTCTTCATACGTTGAGGTATTTTAGGAAGGCTACGTTAAATGTGACAGAGGTAAATCAAGAAAGTTGTAAAGTCTCATACCTTCACTTTCAGGGTGTTCGTCTTTCACTTTCAGCTGTGTTTTCTGTGTGTCAGTTCTGTGTGCTCTGTGTTCTGTGAGTCTGTTTTCTTGTTTTTGGGGAAAAAAAGATCTTGAAAATACACAGTCTACAGACCTACTGGTGAGAGCTTCGGGTTTGTAACCGAAGAGATCCCCGACTAGTGGACTATGGCTAAAGCTAAAGCTATAGCAGGCAGCTAGCCACTCTGGGTTAGTGTGTACTTGTGACACTGTGTGCTTTGCATGTTTCACTAATTCAAGATTGGGTTAAATGCAGAGATCAGATTTCCCTCACAGGATTGAAAGTATAGATTATTGTTTCTTTTTAAACTATCAAACAAGACAGCTAAATGGAGAGAGAGAGAGAAAAGAGGGAATGAGTAATGAAGGAAAAGAGAGAGACAAGAGAGAGAACAACAGAGAGGATGGAGAAAAGACATTGGACAAGCATACAGTATGCAAAATTCATAGTTTAGAATTGAACGTCTGCTGTTTTACCCAAGTGTGCAGGCAGGGGAGTGGTGGGTAATTTAAGAGTCGAGAGTGCTCGGGCAGGCATGCTCTGTAATCGAAGCGATGTTTGAGGTGCTCAGACACCCCCCCAAAAAAGTCTGGGCCCATCATTGCGGGGTGAGTGGGCGCACCTCATGCCCCCTCCCATCTTCCATCCTCTCCTCTGCTCTCCGCTTTCTGTTCTGCTTTGAGATCCCTGAGGGAACTGCAAAACTCCATTGCTTTTAATGAGCTCCGCTTCAACACACCGCTTCCTGAAAGAGGGAAGAGCATTCGAGAGCCAGAGAGAGAGAGAAAAGAGAGGAAGACCGAGATAAAGAGAGTAATTTAGATAGAGGGAATGAGAGAGAAGGAGAGAGAGAGAGACAGAAAGAAATAAGAGGAACAGCAGGAGGCTCTTAGCAAATGTGTTTTGAGAACCAAAAAAAAGAAAAAAAAATGAAGAAGAAATCCTGATAAGACAGCGCCTGTGTTTTGTTTCATGTCAGCCAACCGCCTTTACTTCACTTTGAGGATCTCAAAAGCCTGCCACCCTCATGCCAGAGCTGCCCCTGCCAGTCCCGAGTCTGGATACCCCTTATGTCCGGCTGGCACGTTTCACCCTGGCGAGGCCTGGCAAAGCGGGGAGGGGGGGTGGGGTGGAATGCTGCTGGAAGTAAGGAGGATGGGGAAGAGCTGACAAGCCGTCCCATATACAGGCCAGGCAGTGCTGCCCGCCTGAGGTAGTCCACCAGGTGTCCAGCACACATTAATCCATGTGGGCTAGGAGCAGATGGTCCAAGCCAGGGCCAGGGAACAGGGTCCAAGGGGGAGAGGGCTGAGCAAGGAGGGGGTTGGGGGTAGGGAGGATCATGGCTGGCTGTGGTCGATTAGTGTAGAATCAGGTCTTCTGGGTCGTGTTTCCAGTCACAGGAGAGTACAGAAACAGGATCCTTTAGGAAGAGCCACGGATCTAGAGTGTGAGGGTGAGGGGAAGGAGAGAATCGGGGATGGTTAGTCTAAAGATTTGACACTGTGGTTGATGTTACTAGGACTGGGCAATATGGCCTAAAATTCATATTGCAGTATAATTTCAAGCATAGATGGTATACGGTATGTATTGCGATATATACTTCATACAACTTTAGAAAGCAATTTCAGATGTGCAGTATTGATCAGGAGACACAGAGACACAAGTTGTATTTTTCTCCAATAATGATGAGCAAACTGATTTGTTTTCAGAACGTCTCAAAATAATATTGAGGTGAACCCTCCAGCATCAACCTCCAAGATGTGTCAAAGGTCAAGCAAGTTGGTCAAATCGTTACTAATTGAAAGCAGAATACAACAAAATTACATTTTAATTTGTTGAATCAAAATATTCAAATAACATAAATGATAAGTACAAAATGCAGAATTCATTAAATTAATCGAAATCTGTAAATAATTGCAAAGCAGTTTTAAATAAAAAGCAAAGAAAGACGTCCCAAGATGTTTCTGTATCCACCCCCCTTGATAAAGGGAGCAACTGGACGTGACTAGGGAATATTTAAGCTTCTGGACATGTGGGCTTTTATTGACAAATTAGTTGTCTCCCTAGCGACACACCATAGAACTCTTATCTGCATCTGAAAGTTTTATTTTGGAAGATTGCCATACCTAAACTAAAGCTAAAACTTTTGAACCATTTTTAATTGGAAAAACATATACATCAACAACTAGCGGCGCCATGGTGAAAAGCACATAAATTAAGGCTACAATACGTAAAGCGTAAATGACTAGGCTCACATAAGACTTGCGTAAATTGACCGAAATGCATGCAATCATGTGCTTGATCATGTAAAATAATAAATTGGATAGGCGGATCATTTTTGCTACGCTACATTAATAAAGTCTCTGTATGAAATCTAAAGTATATCTTATGTTTGTACTTGTTAGCGTTAGTAGTGGAGGCCTACATTATATGAATATAGGCTAATGCATACTACAGTATATGAATATAGGCTAATGCATACTACATTATATGAATATAGGCTAATGCACATAAAAAAGTACACTTTATCAGTGCTATCACAATAGGCCAGTATCATCAACATCTCTACAGCTGTCCAAATTACATTGTAAATCATTTATAATGTTTGTATCGCCCACCACTAGATGTTACTATTACCAAAAACAGGGCTGATTGGAGAAAATATGTGTGAATCCAGAAGAGTTATTGAATGAGGAGACTATATCTGGGTACTTTGTAAGGAGATGTTGAGAGACAATATGGATGCATTATTTAAAGACTAGTTTGGAGCCCTTTGCATGTTTGGTAAGCAATGACAACGATAAAAAATAACAGTAGAAAGAAATTCTGTTTGCTTGTAGACCTGCAGCTGCATTTCAAGTTACTGTTAAAATGAAGTGTTAGAAGTCTGTGAAATATATGATCCCAGGCAAAATTTTCCTTTATGACAGATTTATGACTCTCATCGTGAGTGCTTTGAACAGTAGACCTTAGCAAAATTTAGCCTCCATATATCAGTGACGAATGCCAAAATTACCTGTCAACAGTAGAGGGGCACAGCGAGTCTGTCCCCATTCTCTCCCATGGAGTTGGGGACTCAGGGGCTACCTGTCAACAGTGCTCTACGGGGCCATAGATTTCGTCAATAAAGGACACTTTAACCACTGGCAAGGAGAGAGCGAGACCTGCCCACTTCCTGCCCAGGGCATCAGGTCTACAGGAGGGAGGAATGCCGACAGCCACTAGGGGAGACCAGGAGAGAACAATGGTCCTCCAATGTGACCTTGTTTTTTTTTTGTTTTTTTTGTTGCTGTTTTTTTTTCTGTGGACCAAATGGTAAAAATGACTCCTGTCATCTGTAGTGAAAGTGTACTACCCTGAGGCTAGAGCCGACAGGACTCTGGCAGACAACAGCAAACAAGCACCCAAACTAAGCCCATCCATTTCAGATGGATTCCAAGGAGCGCCTCTTTGCCAAAACAGGACATAAATTGCCCACACCTGGACTTGGACCAGTCCAGGAGTGAAATGGCGGTACATGGCAGACTGAAGGCCTTACATCTGGTCTTTGATCCATCACATGCCTACTAGAGCCTTTCAAAGTTCACTTTCAAAGCCTCTCTGCTGAACTTAAGTATTTCTTTTAACAAGCACTGAATCATGGCTTTATGAGCTGTATAGGTGAACCCTACTTACTTTTCTTTTTACCCCCTATGGGATGTAAGGCATCAGTGAGGTCTCTCCATCGCATTCTGTCCTTGGCAGCACAAGCCTTGTGCTTGTCCCCCTGATATGTTCATCTTTTGAAGCTTCTGTGTCAGAGGTCTATGCTACACATACCTCACAGAAATATAACCTTCTACATTGATTAACTGTATAGTCTTTTAATTTTTTTGCTATTAACTTTGAATTATAATTAACTAATAATTAACAATTTAATTAACTATTTAATTATATAAATATGGCTCACATAGTGACAAAACCTGCAACCTAACCTAACAGTGACATAACCTAACTACCTTGGCATCTCTGTCCAAGGCGGGTATGAGCCTCTCTCCTCTGAGCTCCTGGTCATAGCCCTCCCACACAGGTGTGATCTATCCCTGCTGTTATATGTCGGAGGTGTGTATTGTTTGCCTCTGGTCTCTGGCGATTAAAGGCAGCATGGGGTGGCTAGAGTTCGTGTTAAGAGGAGGAGGAGAGAGGGGGGTCGTGCTGCTGCTTTGCCTGTGTTAAGTGCACCCTGGTGGGGTACAGCGGGCTCCGTAACAGTTCCCCGTCGGTCGAGCCATCCCCTCCTGTCTCCTGCCTGTGGTTAAAATGCCAGGATGCAGGCTAGCGATGCCACCCTAATGCCACCCATCAGGCTACTTGAAAGAGAGCTTAACTATACTATAGAGACCACAGTGTGCGACTCAACTGGGGGCGTCTCGCTATGGGAGGAGATTGTGATTTTGGTTCGTTTGCTGGGCTGGTATGACGTCAGTGGCTTTGTCCACAGCAGAGTTGTTTTTTTGTTTTTTTTCTTCTCCGTCTCTGTAAAAATTCTTTATTGGCGAATGAATTTGATTAATGGCTTCCGAAACGGGACTGCTGAAGCTCTCGGCTGTCTTTTGTTGTTTATGTGCCTATAAACAACATGGGAGGAAAGAATGAGTAAAAAAAATAAATAAACGACGACGTGCACATACAGACAAATTTTATTTCACATTAAAGGTCTCCATAAAAGAGAACTGTCATTTTGTGGATATTTTCCCCTCCTTACTTCTCTCTCACCCGCAGGCTGTAATAGAAGTCACCTTAAATTGTGCAACCTCTTAGGTAGGCCATTCACAAGCAGAGCAGAACAGTTTCCTCTGCTGCTCCTGCTGTGTGCTGCAGAATCTGCGCAAGCCCCCCTGGTGGCCAGGCTGGGAATGGCAGGTTGCAGGTGAGCCGCCCGCTACAGCTGGAAATAGCGCTGCAATGAGCTCATGAAATGAGCTGTTAATCTGATGACTGTTGTGACAGTGCCGCAGTCTGAATAGCGAGCAGGCAAGCCTCAGGAGAATCAATAACCTCATCTGAGCTGAGCCTCACTCACACACACACACACACACACTCGCACACGCGCACAAACACACACACACACACTCTCAAAGGACACAGAAAACACAATACAATCACAGCCTACTGCATCTCTTCCTAAATATAGCCAACAACAAATACAAGCAGATTTGGCAAATTATTCAAAAGCATATTGTGCATCCTCTTATTGGGGATGACTGTGTACGGGAGACAAATCTAGACACATACCATGTAGGCTACATTCCGTTCAAATTTTTCTCCTCTGGAATCTGTCTCTGGAACTTTTAATTTGTCTGGGGATGTTTATTTATGCAACAAAGATTTTATATTCCCATTCCACTTCCATAAACCTGTTCAGCACCTGATGAGGGCTCAGACATCAGTAAAAGGATGGTTGTTTTTCTTGGGCAGGGAAAGAAGAGGCCCAGATGCTTTTAACTGCTCCCTCCCTCCTTCTCTTCTCTCCCTCTCCCTGTCTGCCCAACTCCCTTCTCTCCCCTCCTGTCCCCCCTCATTGCCCATCGTCTCCTCAGACCCCTTTTCTGCTGTCGCCATATTGCCGTATCCGACGCTGTCGCTGTGGGTTTGTGTGGCCCAGTTTGAGATCAGATGCACTTAGGAGCACGCCGATGGGATGTGCACTCATTCTGCCATCTCTGGGTCTGGGTAGCCTTTACCTTCCCACCTCCACCCACACCCCCTGAGCCTCAGGTAAAATCTGCTCCATGGCAGAGAGTGACATGGGCCTCATGACTGGCTAACGTAGCTCACAAATGCTATGTCTGTCCATCACAAGGTGCTCTGATTTCCCCTGGATGTTATTCAGGGTTGAATGAGCCGCACACTGTAGTACCATGTGCGAAATGCAGATGTGCCACATTAATGCTGGTTAACTGCCGGAGAATGGACCAGACATAGTGCTCTAATTTGCTGTTGAGTAATTAATGAAATATTATTTGGTTTAATCGGAATTTGGGCAAATTATTTCTTTATTTCTTTTTTTAAAAATCCATTGAGAGGGCCTATGCATGGTTGTGCAATTTGTTGACTGGGCATTCTCCTAGTCTTTGACGTGACATTGCACTTGAGAGTGTAATTATGTTGATCGAGTCGATTTAAGATGTAGTTGAACTGCTGTGCCGCTGTGGGAGGGTGGACCGAGGCTCCCGGCCGAAGTTATCTGGGCACTAATTATGATGGCTTTTCCCTATACGTTACTCGGAGACCTCCTGCCATGACTCATTAGCGTCTGCCCTCTCCGTCTGAGAGAGTCTAATGAAAGAGTGCTTTGAAGCCGACCCTACACATGCTCACAGCAGTCTTCCACGGCTTTACCACCCGCCACTCTTGTCTTTCTCGATAAAAGAGAAAAAAAGACATGCCATGTTTTTATGACTGTGTTGTTTTTGATTAGTTTAGAAGTGTAAAGGTCATGTTGTATGAATGTTCTTTTTCACAGTCCAGAGGACTGCCTCTCCCAGGGATCTGTGCAGATTATTGCTATTGTATACAAATAGCATCTTGATTAGTCTGGCAACACTCTTTAGTAATGCATAGATTCTGGTAAGGGGTAGTACAGTGTTTGCACATTGTATGGATAAGTTCACATTTAAACTTGGGGTTTACAGATGGGATCACATAGTTTTGCTTGACCTAGTTGTCTATTGTTGTGGCTGAGCGTGATGCAGTACTTTGGGACGATGATCCTAATTCTGAGTTGGATTGAGATTTCAAAGCTAATTTGGAGGTCTTATTTACTGCTGTGTAGAAGGTCATGTCTCCGAATCCCAGTGCTTCTGCTAAAATGATCCCAATGAATGTAAGGGACCAGGTGTGGTGGTGCTCGGCAGTGCTCCTTTTTCTAATGGAACAAGAGTCTAATGAGGTACAGGTGAGTGGAACAGACATCGGGATGACCTCCGGTGATGAAGCGCAATTAGAGGAGGAGAGTGGGGGAGGAGGTGATGATCTGTACAAAAAAGAGGGATAGAGAGAGAGAGAGATGAAAGGAGAGAGAAGGAGAAAGGGAGGAAGTGGAGTTTTTGGATGGATCCTGCTGATCCCCAGGCTGTTGTGACATTGGTCATAGTTTAGGTTGTGCCGGGTCGCTCATGTTCTGCTGGCTCTGTAGGGGGTGGGCGAGGGGGGGGTGGGGATGCTGACCCGGTCAGGACAGAGACTGCAGTCTGTTCTGACAACGAGGCAAAGACGCCCCGGTCAACCTCTGGACACCCGACCCCCCCCAAAAAAAGCTGTGTGGTCAACAGAGCCTATAACAAATGCCCTGGCGCACTGCTGTTTGGCGACCAGCCTGACTCTCTGTCACACTCTCTCTGTCTCTGGTTTGGTAGTGGATGTCCTGAGACGACAGAGGTGTGACGGAACGCGGGTGACCCTTCTGTTGTCTTTGGCCAGAGGATGGAACAGATAAAGAGAGCACAAGCACAGGCGCAAGCGAGTCATGTGCGAACACACACACGCACGACGAAATAAACAAGCTTGGATTTGTATGCTGTATGCATACACACAGCAGAACTTACTTAACTCTCACAACACACACACACACATACACGTATATACACCACTGTGCCCGGAGTCCCCTCCAGAGAGTGTTGTGGTTAGTTGGTAATTGGGCAGGGGATACTGCAGTGTTGCAGTGGTACACCCGTGAGGACCCTTGGTCACTTGCAGCAAGGGGCCTTCAAAATTGCCAGGGCCGGAACCAAAAGGAAGAGCGTGAGGTTAAATCATGCGGGTCTCCCGTCATGACTGGAAACACATCTTGTAAGGGAGATAGCGGGGGTGTATCGATCCCCCAGTCCTTCTCCCCGCTGCAGTCTGATGTAATTGGATCCAACAATATATCTGTGGTGATTGCTAGCTGGCCGGGCCCATTCCCCTGCTCACGCCCACCCCCTGAATGGGGCCAATCAATTCAACAGGGCCACTCAGCTATTCAGCCACCAGCCATCCTCCCAAGACTTGTTACACAAATCGATCGGGAGCCGCTGTTCGTCTTTGCCAACTTAACAGAGTGCACAGTAAGAGAAAAAAGCTAGTTTAGCTTAGCTAATGTGTCTCAGCCATTTACCTAGTTTTACTTAGCTTACGTTAGCGTAACTTAGCTTAACGTAACTATTTACCTGGTTTGGTTAAGCTTACTCTAACTTTTGTGTGTTAGCTTATCTTACAACTTCACAAGGGGACTAAATGGGTGGGGCTTGTGCTTATCACTGATGTAATTGTTAAAAAGGTGGAGATTGTGGAGGTGCTTGTTGGAGATGGAGAGAGAGAGAGAGAGAAAGAGATTTTGTGTATGTGTGTGTGCCAGGAGGTGGTGTTGGCTATGTGTGTTTTGGAGCTCTTTGAGCTGGCGTTGAATGTGTCTAAGAGCATTTCCACTTCCAGGTCCCTTGGGCCAAATGGTAAAATCATAAACACAAACAAACACAAATGCGCATGCGTACACACACATGCGCACACACACACACACACACACACACGCACACACACACACTCTGCATGAGAGAGAAAGAGGGAATGTGCAGTGTGTTTCTCATCCCTTCACACATAAAGTGAAATGACAGGAACATGCAGGCTGTGCAAGATGTCAGAAATCCTGTCACAGCAAGAAAAAAAAAAATCAGGCAGTTGTTATTTATTTATTTATTTATTCATTTATTCATCCATCTATCTGTTTATGCCTGCACCCTTCTTACTTAAACAACTCCTGCTGCCACCCCCCACCCCGAATCTTGTGCCTCACATTTTAAGGAGTTCAGACACGTGACAAAGTGTGATATCTGCCCACCGCGCTGGACCTCCTGCCGTTCTCGCAACAGGATGAGGGCATGTGTCAGGGGGGGAAGTGTTTCAATGATTCATGTAGATTTTCACCAGATACTAAGAATACCACTGGGAGATTTTTCATCCCGCTTAATGCGACGTCTGATTTTGGTCACTCATTAGTAGTAGGATGGCCCATTAATTCCCCTTTTGTCTCCCGCGCGTGTGCGTGCTCTGTGTAAAATGACCTTCATATATTATTGTGATCCTCTTGATGTATAGGAATTCTAGAAAATTCTGGTGTTTTTTTTTCCTTTTTTTTCTCTCCCTTTCTCCTCTGTCACGTTCCATGCCCAATGGTGGATGGATATATCATCTGTGTCATATCAGTGTGCTATTTTTAGACATCTCACGACCTCTTTGTCTTTCACAGGTATATGATGAACGTGTCCTGGGACGGCAGGGACTTGTCCTTTACAGAGGACGGTTACCAGGAGCATCCCAAGCTGGTGGTCATTGTCCTGAACAAGGACAGGGAGTGGGAGAAGGTAAGACACGCCTTTATGTCCTCGTCCCCCATGTCTCTATTCAAGTGGACTGCAGCAGCAGTAGCAGCTACAGAGATAGCCACAGAGGCAGCATTAGCGGTACAGTCTGTGGCCTGACCTCCTTATACACACCATTACAGTCACAGTTTCATTTCGCCCCTCTTACTCTGAGCAACGCGTCATTAACAACTGTTCACACAGTATTAGGAAGCCATGAATCCTCCATTTTAATTACACCCTGGAACAGTGTAAAACTGTGTCACCGCAGTAATTACCTCGCTCCCTTTCAGCCATGGAGCTCGAAAGAGACTGGAAAGCACAAGTCGTAATTGGAGATAGGGTTTTATTTCATCTGTGTGTGTGTGTGTGTGTGTGTGTGGACATGGATATCAAAACTGAACAGAACCCCCCAACACACACACACACGCACAAACACACACACACACACACACACACACAAACACACGCACACACACACACACACTCTCACACACATACACACACACACGCGCGCACACAGAGTACTCCAAACAGACACCCACATATTACAAGCTGACCCCCCCTTGACTGTTGTGGAACCATCTGCCAGGCTCACTTTTTTTTCTCCCCTGCAGAAGGGATTGTGGTTCAATGTAAGCAAAGCTGCTAGAATAATTGGAACAGCAAAACAATGGGCAAAATTGATCTGTAGGATCTGCTCTGCAATGCGGTCAATAGTTGCAGGATGGTAATTGGCACAGGGAGACTATAGGTGCACAAGAGAGATGGCGTTTGCTTGCTAAAACCATGATCACCAAAAAATATGCCATAATGTATTAATGTGTCCAGCTGGGGATCGTTTAATGATGCCAGAAAGGGTCAGAGCCCGATCACATGGAAAGAGGGAGGAGGGCGGGCAGGAGAGCCCCCTTGGGAGCGATGCGGAGACTTCGGAAATGCAGACTGCTGCTTGTTTCCCTGTGAATTTGCCGAGCTGGTGGCCTATCATAAAATCTCACTTCGGCTTCATTACATTGCGTTTTGTTCGGCTGGGGTTTTATCACAGGTGCATTAGTATGATGGCAGGAAAAGCTGGCTAAAGACGACCCTGGAGAAAACCCTGTGAGCGTTTTTTTTTTTTTTTTTTGTTGTTGTTGTTGTTTGTTTTTGTTCTTCCAAGCAGGGTTTGTTTTCTTTGCAACATCTTTGTCATCAGTTTCTCGCCATTAAAATTGTTTCATTTCTGACTGTCTGGCTCTGTTTTCCAAGAGAGCGCCAGCAAAATATTGTCACTGTTGGGCCAATTTCCAAGCAAGAACACCAGCAGATTTCCAAGCAGCATTGTCTGCTCATCTGAATGCAGACCTTCCTTTGGGGTGGGGGGGTGGGGTGGGGGTGGGGGGGTGCATCCATTTTTATTTTGGCAACAGCAAAATTCTTTTGCTACCTGAAAAATCCTTTGTAGCTGAATCTTGGGACAGGGAAATTTCATTCAGTTTCACACGACTGTCGTGCTGTTTTCTCAAATGGCATACGGCTCTATACAACACCCAACAGGAGCTGGGAGGTGTCATTTTGTATCCTGAGAATGTGTCCTCCTTACTGAAATGATGGCTCTATTATGTAAAATGATCTAGTATTGCAAGCAATTAAGCAGACATTTTGTCAATACAGAAGAACAAGAGGGATCTAGCAATGGTACATCCCAGGTTGTATGCCATATGTAATGCAGCAATAGGCCATTTCAGAGAGAGCAACTATATTTTTACCCTAAGTGGCGCTGAGACTGCAGTGCTGTGACGCCACTCCTAGTTTAACTGAGGTAGTTGAAGCACACCCCTAGGAGAACGTTTCACGTGGCTCAACCGTGTCGGGTCAAATGGGCCCGTGTCCATATATTCTCGGACGCTCACCTCAAAGGGGGTCGGAGGCAGTCAAAGCCGCTTACGCTCGGCTCCTAGAAGAAGGGGCTCTGTGTGGGTCTTGACAGGGTCTTTTGTGGTAGCGAGCTTAGTGGTGGTGGGGGTCGGGAGGCGCTGGTTAAAAATAGCTCTTCACCTCCGCGACGCTTCCCTCTGTCCCTCTCTTTCTCTCTTCCTTTTCCCTCTGCTGTCCGTCCTTCTCTCTTCCCTGGGCCTCCATCTTGCCCTGTGGCCAGTAACAAATCTTACACGCTCTCTCCTCTGTCGTCAGCAATCTGACAGCAGCAAAGATCAAGCTGCTGGGATGCCAAATTGAATTCACATGAAAGTGATTACATTAATTAATTCCATGTCAACTGGCTGCCTGTTGATGTTGATTAAAGCAGAGGACTTGGGGGGTGGGGGTGGGTGGGGCGGTCTGTGGTGGTGGCACGGGGATGATGGGAGGGGGGGAAGGAGGGAGGAGAAAAAATGAGGAAGGAAAGAAAAGAGACAGAACCAAGCTGGGTGCCATTTTAAGCAATGAGGGGAATGAGAAGGTTTCATTGTGTTTTCGCCCCCCCTGGATACAATTTTCTGAGGCAGACAATTGAGATCGTTCCCAAATTTCGCTAATGCTGTTTTCAAACATTGGCGAGATTGATTTTCCACAAGCCTAATCTCATTTTGCAGGGATCCTAATGCCTAAGAGAGGTTCTTTAAATGGATGTACCACGATGACATGGCAAAAAAGAGAGAGAACAAACAGCATTACTCATTCTCTGATTTCCGCGCACAAACTACAGAGGGAAATACCCCGCAGTCGCTCTCCTCCACGTCACAGAAACAATATGCACAGCTTGCTGAAGAAGCCTTCCTCTGGGCAATAATTTAGCAAGGGCTTCATTTTATTTTTCTTGTCTTTTTTTTTTCTTTTTTGTTGGACATATTGGCACCTGTTCTAAATGGGAAGACGTAGAAAGAGAGAGAGAGAGAGAGAAAACAGAATGAATGGTGCCAGCTTTCGCCCCCATATCTGCATGGCTGGAGAGCTTTTCTCTCTCTCTCTCTCTGGATCTCATCCTCATCGTCTCTCTTACTGTTAAGACATGTATGGGTAGGAATGGAACAAACTGTGTGTGTTTGTGTTTGTGTTTGTGTGTATGTGTGTGCGTGCGCATTTGTCCTCTGTGTGTGTGTGTGTGTGTGTGTGTGCGCGCGCGCATTTGTGATGTGTGTATGGTGGAAGGAAGGGACTGGAGGCTATGACAGATGTTATTGTTCTGAGAAACATAATAGGAGCGTAATGTAGTTTGGCACAGCACTATGTTGATATTAATCTGACAAAGCCAATTCATCAGGAGTGCACGGCCACTGTGCGCAAAGACCAAAAGGCGTGAGGTGATTTAATGCGCAGATGCGCTGCAGAATCCCTTACTCCACACAGGAGTAGAATGGGGACACGTGGGTGGGGTGGGGTGGGGTGGGGTGAAGGGGTCCAGCGCCGACATCTGCAAGGATGAGGATGTGGCCACAACTGCTGTGGTCAGCATGCCATAAAGCATATTGTGCTTTGATGAAGTCTGCTCTCGATCGTGCGTGTGCTCACACGGCAGCGGACGCTACATAGATCACCACGCCGGAGCGGTGAAATACAGAAGATGAGAAGAAGAAGACGGTCCTGCTCCACCTCTATATTTCTGCAGTGATTTCTCCTAAAAATGAAAGTCTAGTTGGTAGTGTGCAGCCCTGTATGAAATGTGAGTTTTTCTTTTTTCCTCACGTATTTTTATTCTCCTTTAACTCGACGCACTGACCTGGAGCCAGCCTGGACTCTCTCTCTCTCTTTCTCTCTGTATCTCTCTCTCTCTCGCTCTCGCTCTCGGTCCTGCACTGCACTGTGCTTGCGTCATGCAGCCCAGAGTTATGAGGAGGCTCCTTCCAAATGAGATCTCGGTGGGCCGAAGCCCTGAGAGGCGACAGCCCTTCGTAATGACACCATCTCAGTGGTTGTTGGAGCCACAGAAGAAAACGTTTTTGTTTTTTGGGGGGTTTTTTTTGCCCATCTGCACCAACGGTGCAATTTAAACAATGGTGTCTCTCTTGACTGAAGTGAACTTCTATTGACCTCCACTTATGAGATATGATTGATACTGTGTGTTGTGTGTGTGTGTGTATGCATTTGCATTTTTGTTTGCATGTGCGTGTTTGTGTGTGTAAGCTGTTTTTGTTGAAACACTCACACACAGCCTCAGGTGCGTTTAAACCAGTGCAAAAACACCCTATGCAACCTATGGCACCTATGCAAATGAATCCCCCGCATACAAACAGCTGTGATTAACCCCCGCATTGCTCTCTGTGGTGCCTGCGTCTTTCGCAATCAAAATGCATTTTGACAGCTGTCTGGCTGACACTGCTGATATCTCCATCCATGTTATATTCTTTTTTATTGTCCTAGGGGAGTGTTAAACTCATCACAATGAGCCAGAAACACTTAGCATTTCCACGTTTATATCTGCACACATCTAGTGGAGAATGCAACCCACTTCCTAACACAGAGACACATACAGACACTCACAGTCACACACAAAGCCTTCACAGCATCCAGGAGGTCTGCGTGCTTCAGCTGTTGTAATGAGACTGTTCAGAACACCATATAGAGAGAGGGAATGAGGTGGGAGAGGGATAGAGAGATAAATGGAGAGAGAGAGAAAGAAAATGAGAGAAAGGGGAGGCCATGTAGACCAAAATGGGAGAGAGAGAGAGACAGAGAGAGAGAGAAATAGAGAGTTTTATAATAAATAAAGCATGAAGATGATAGGAAGGAAGGAAGGAAGGAAGGAAGGAGATAAGAGAAGAGATGGATGAAAGCGTAACTCACGGGAAAAGAATAGCAGAAGAGAAGGAAAGAAAATACAAAACAAGAAAAGAGAGAACAAAAAAACATAGAGAAAAGAGGATGAGTACTCAGGACCTGAGGGAGAGGAGGGGGATTGGAAGTGCTCCAGGCCAGCCCAGGGGAGAGAAGCTGTTGGGTGCCTTTTGGGTGACTCTGGAGCTGCTGCTGGAGCTGCTGCTGGTGCTGCTGCTGGTGATGGGGTGGGGTGGGGGTGTTGTGTTGGGGTGTGGAGGGGGGTGGTGGGGGGTGGATGGATGGAAGGAGGTCTGTGACTGCTTTGTTCTGCAGACAGCAGACAGAGGCTTCACATCAGTAGCCATGATGGGAATGGGAGAGGCCAACTAATTACAATAGACAATAGGAGTGTGTGTATGTGTGTGTGTGTGTGTGTGTGTGTGTGTGTGTGTGTGTGCAGCCGTATGTCTATGTGTGTGAGTGTGGTGTCCGTGTGTAGGTGCATACATGTATGTGTGTGTTAGTGTGAGGGTAAGTGTGTATGCGTGTCCGTGTATAGATGTGTGTGTGTGTGTGACTTTTCCACTGATGAGAACTCAAGGTGGTTACGAGTGACCAGCATATTTTAATGGCGTCACACAGCTAACAGGCTTCCTGCAGAGGCTGTTGGGTTTGTAAAACAGGGAGCTTTGAAAAAGTGAATTGGAATGAGCAACAGACTGTCAGTGAGCCCACTGGCATGCATGCATAAACACACACACAAACATACAAACAAACATACAAACACACACACAAATACACACACGAACACACAGTGAGACATGCTAAGAATAACTATACACAAACTCCTCATAAATATACACACTTGTTTGTTTATGCAGGCCACACAGGAACATATGAAAGCACAAACGGCCCATTTTATTATTTATTTCATTATTTACACACACACCAACACAGTCACTTCCATTTGCATATAAAAACAAGACACACACAATAGGACGACAGAGTAACAAAGTCAGTACCTTCTATAGGAGCTGTTGCCGGGCATACGCACGGGTTGAAGACCAACTTCAAGCTAGGCTTTGTGTCTTGGTGCCTTGAGTCTACCTCCTTGGCACTATACTTAAAGGGGACATATTATATAAAATCATTTTTACTTTGGCTTTGTTGAATAAGGAGAGGTTGTGCATGGCCACAGAGCAGTGGTGCCCACATTCATATGTAAATCTTGAGTTTTTGAAATAATAAGTGAATAATGGGACCATTTCAAAATGTCATATTTTTGACATCAAATTTGAAGGCATTCTGTTTCAATATCAGAGAACAAGGTACATTACTCCATTCATCCATTCAACGCCACCTTTAAAAAAAATGAGTTCAATTGAATTGTTTCCTACATTATCATAGAAGAGGTCCTGAACTGATCCACAGATGTAAGTGAGGCGTGAGTGTGGAACCATATGAGTCACATGCAAAAAGTATCAGCTATTCCTCTTTCCCAGGTGCAGGATCAGTCAAAGTTGCCAAGTAGCACCGTAGTCACATTGAAAAGATCTAGAAACACTGTGTTTACTTTTCCAACTGTCAGTCACATCAAGTACCACTCCAATCGTGTGTGTGTGTGTGTGTGTGTGTTTTTGTGCATGTAGGTGTGCACATGTTTGTGTGTGTGTGTGTGTGTTTGTGTGTATGTGCGTGTACACATTTGTGTTTGTGTGCGTGTGTGTGTGTGTGTGTATGTGCACACACGTGTGTTTTGGTGTGTGTGTACGCCCACGAGTATGTGTTTGTGTGTGTTTTTTGCCCCTGCACCTGTACCGAATGGAAGTGCAAAGAGAACGGTTAATCCCCTGTGGTGCCGTGTGGGAGCTGTGATTGCTTCCCATGAGCTTCGATAGCATCTGAACTTGGAGTTAATCAAAATCTGATCCCTTGAATCTGCCAGGGCACCCTACCCCCACCACCCCACCCCCACCCCACCCCACCCTAGGTCTCTCATCCCATCGCCCACCCCCCACCACCAACACCACTTGCTCCAAATTTGCCCTGAGAATTACATTACTGACAGAGCGGCAGCTCAGGGGTGTTGGCCCCTACTGCAGCAGGAGAAAGATATTTATCGGCGTGGTCCTGACCCAGCTTAGGAGAGGGCTCTGACCAGCACACACTCACACACACACACACACACACACACACACACACACACCACACACACACACACACACACACACACACACACATACACACACTCACACACACACACACATTGTTTTTGTGTTTACCTTTATCATGTGCTACCTTCATCATATCACACACACACATCTACACACACACACAGAGGGAATCAGATGCCCTGATGTAATTGAAGCACACACACAGGCCAGGAGCACAGATATGATGTGCACGTGCAATAATATAGCACATGAGATGAATAATTCAGTGAACACACACGCTCACACACACAGACACACACACACACACACACATTGTTTTTGTGTTTACCTTTATCATGTGCTATCACAAGCTCTCAAATGTCTTTGTCTTTATTACATGCACATACACATGCTGACATTGACTCACTCACACACTCACTCGATAATACAAGTACACACACAAGTACACACACACACACACACACACACACACACACACAACACACACACACACCAACGAACATACACTACACACACACACTCACACATGCATACAGACACAACACACACACGCACATACGCAGGCATAGGTCCAGAACAGCTTAATGCTCTATGGTAGACAGAGGATGTGTGTGTGTGTGTGTGTGAGGGAGTGTGTGTGTGTGTGTGTGGGGGGGGGGGGGGGGGGGGTTGGGGACTGGCTGTGAGCGGGCAATCTGTAGCTGGCAGTCACTGTAAATGGAGGCGGTGTGAAACAGATCCTGCCGTCGTCTGTGCCTGTGTGTGTCTGTGTGTGTGTGTGTGTGTGTGTGTGTGTGTGTGTGTGGTGTGTGTGTCTGTGTGTTTGTGTGGTGTGTCGCTACCACTGCTGGGCATCCTGCACCAGAGGGAGGCATGGCATCAACAACAGCACCGCCAACCCTGCCACCAGGCCACCTGGGCTACTGCTGAGAGAGAAAGAGATGAAGAGAGAAAGAGAGAGAGAGAGAGAGAACATGGGGCAAGGACAGAGAGATTAAGGAGGGAGAAAAATAGTAAGAACAAAGAGATAGAATGGAAAAGAAACGAAGGAAAGAGAAAAAGAAAGAGGGATAAGAAGTGACATAGATGGTGTGAGTGGGAGGAGCACATTGAGAAAAGACACAACAGACAAGAGGAATTGGGAGAGAAGAATGGGGAGAATGGGAGTGAGAGAAAAGAAGGAGAGAGAGGGCTGGAGAGAAGGAGAGAGAGGTAGAGAGAGAAAGAGGAAGAGAGAGAGAAAGCCTGAGGGTGGACTCCCTCCTGTCTCTCCTCCATCTCTCTCAGTCAGAGGCTGTGTGTGTGTAATGCGGCGACCGTGGAGCTCGCAGTGTGCTGGCGTGCGGGCTGCTGAGGGTGGACTCTGTACACCTCTCCATCTCCATCCTCCATCTCTCTCTCCCTCCATCTCTCCCTCCCTCCATCTCTCCCTCCCTCCATCTCTCTCTCCCCCCACCGCCCCAGCTTTCTGTCTGCGGGCTCTGCAGGCCTGCTGGATGGTTACCATGGTTGAGGTGTCTGTTGACATAACATATGAGATATGGGCAGCAAATGTGTGTGTCTGCGTGTGTGTGTGTGTGTGTGTGTGTGTGGTGTGTGTGTGTGTGTGTGTGTGTGTGTGTGTGTGTGTGTGTGTGTGTGTGTGATGTGCATGTGAATAATATATATTATATGTCCGTGTGTGTGGAAGAGAGAGAGATTGAGTGAGAGAGTGTATGGATCAGTTTTAATGCACTAACAGAAGGCAGAAAGAAAGTACATATGGGAAAATGTGTAGTGTAGTGTGTGTGCGTGTGTGTGTATTTGTATATGTGTGAGAGGGAGAGTTCTGACAAAATCATGAGTAGAACTTTAAGGAGTCCCTCCAGTTGGAGTGATTGACAATAGCGGTTATTCCTTGCTGCACCCCAAAACCTCTCAAAGCCCCACCATCGCTCTCTCTTCCTCTCTCTCTCTCTCTCTCTCTATCTTTTTATCTCTCTCTCCCTATCTCACTGTTTCTCAAAGATATCTTCACAAAACCAGCTTTCTAGCACATTCTGTATGCACTGCGGTAACCTCAACGTAGAACCATACTGACTGATTTGGTCGACAGCATAAAAAAGGCCTTAGACATCCTCTCCCTGTTTCAAAGCACCAAGAGAGAAGAAAAAGGTTAAAAGACATAATGTGCAGGCAGGCAACCTGATTTTTGTTTTTTTGGTGTGGATATTTATTTATTTGTTTGCAGAATGTTGTTTGTCTTGCTGCAATCATGGCAAAAACCAATGCTGACCTGTGTCATGACCTTCTCACATCAGCACAGTCACAGCAGTCGAAGAACAAAGCGATACAGAAGAGTACAGAACAGACGCAATGCAACTCGGCTGGAGAAAATTATAAATGGCGATGTCAAATCACAAAGGCCTGCTAACCTAATCAGTATTGATCAAATACAAGTCTACTGCCACTCCAGAGAGAGCACGATGACGCCGGCCGAGGGAAAAAGAGAAAAAGAAAAGAAAAGAAAAGAAAAAAAGAATGTGAGATTGGAGGATTTTAGGACCGATGAGCAATAGAGAGAAGAACTAGAGTAAGACAATGACACAGTGATGAAGTTATCATACCACCACAGGGAAAAAAATACAGGAAAAAGTCCTGAAATCTGCTCCATAGGACGTTAATCCGACATAATGCACTGATCGAGTGCCGGCAAAGCGTGAAAAGCTGTCCTCTGAGAGAACGTGTATAGAAGACTGTTGCGAAGATTGCTGTTGTGCCAGGATGTCGTTCCGGGGCAATTACGGGTGTTGGGGTGTCAGCGTGGCTCTCTCTCTCCTCTCTGCTGGGATCAGAAGACGAGGCGCGGGGACGCCGCTGAGGGAGAATTGCGTTAGGGGATGAGAGAAAAGCAGGTGTTTTTCCAAACCTGCTCGTGCGTTAAGGATTGCTTCAATCACCTACCTGAGAGAGAGAGAGAGAGGAGAGAGAGAGAGAGAGAGAGAGAATGAGAGGAGAGTCATTTGGAATATAGCCGTCAGATCGCGCTGCATGGGTGCATCACCTAATAAGGGCTCAACGGTTAAAACAAGACATCTGCTTCCGTTGGGGAGATTGTCTGAGGAAGAGAGGGCCTGTCGCCTTCATTCTGCTATGTGGTTATTTATCCCCGTGGATAATGGCTACAGGCACGTCCTCTCACATCCAGGTGTGAGCTCTCCGGCGTGTGTGTTTTCATGTCCACACAGGTGGCGTCACACAAAAACACACACGTCGATCCCCTCAAAACAAATACAAAACCCACGGCTGTCCATCACACCTGATAGTGTCACATACACCACCTCCCCATCTGTCAACCTGTCTGTCTGTTTATCTGTCTACCTAGCTAAATGTCTGTCTGTCTATCTGTCTATCTATCTACCTATCTATCTGTCTGTCTGTCTGTCTGTCTGTTTCCCTAGCTAGTGGGAGTGCATGTCCCTTCTTTTTGGCCAGGGCCTTTGTGTCCTGGACCAGACGTGACTGGAGGTGAATTGCTTGTGTTGTCTGATTTAGTTGGAGGCCAGCACCTTGCCCACAGAGGCCCCTGTGGAGAGAAGGACTACTCTGTCACGCTGGGCTTGGCTTAGGGAATGCATTGTAGAGTGAGAGAAAGGAGAGAAAGAGAGAGAGAAAGACAGAGAGAGAGAGAGAGGGAGGGGAGAGAGGGCCCCATCGTGATATTGCCCATAAATCTGGGTATCGCTGATGGTTTTGATGCTATTGTCCGGCGATGTAATGGAATGTCGGCCCTCTCAAACTAATCCGCCTATCTGGGCGACCTCGCTGGGCCTGCCGTGAATTGGCCAAGTGACTTGGCCGTGAAGAGCGTCAGCAGCAGCAACAGCAACAGCAGAGAGTAAGCTCCTTTGGAGCTCTCATCATTCCCCCTTTCCCTTTTGCCTCCTGTGTGTGTGTGTGTGTGTGTGTGTGTGTGTGTGTGTGTGTGCGTGCACGCATGCAGGGGGTGCTACAGTGCACAATAGAAGACCGACTGTACCCCTGTCACCTTGGCAAGCAGCTCTCATTTTTCAACCGCTGTGCTCCTCTTCAATTGAAACCCTGAGCCTCTCCTCACACACACACACACACACACACACACACACACACACATACATGCGTGTGCACCTAGCCCACCCCTTCCTCTTTCCTCTCTCACCTCACCCTCTTTGTCACACAGCTTTATATTGTTCAGTCAGAGTTCATGAAAATGTTGCGCTGTCCTTTTAACTGCGTGTGGGCCGTCCCATTTATGCTGATGGAGGGGGTATCATTTCACACACACACACACACACACACACACACACTAGTAATTTGTCAATTAGGTGCACAGGAGAGTGGCCTTTCAGGTGTCACGTATCGAAGCAAGAGGCTGAGTCGGACTAGGTCTCTTTCTGTGTTAGTGCCAGTATATAGACTCCATTTGCATCAATAGAAGCGTCAGTGCAGCTGGTAGTATCAGGGGTGGGGGTGAGAGAGAGAGAGATGGTGGAGAACAGTGCTAGGGAAGAACTTTAGTTTCAGACACTGGAATTAAAGGGTAGGTCACTGGAAATAATGAACTTTTGGCTATGCCTGTCAGTGCTGATAGACCTAAGCTACAGTACATTACATTACATTTATGCATTTAGCGGACGCTTTTATCCAAAGCGACTTATACAAGCTACACTGCTCCTGTTTCTTCCCAGTTCATTTCTTTATTCATTCATCGTCGTTCTTTTTAATCCCTCTTTCACTTCACATCAAAAGCCTCTCTCTGTTTGGCAGAAGTGGCAGACGAGGCAAGACATATTTCTACGCCCACCACCTTCACGATCTCCACTGCCACCAGTCACCTCGACCCGTCCACATTTAATCACTGCGGCTATAAATAGCCAATCAGAGAGTCGGGCTTCCCTTAGCGAATGGGTCGGTGGGACATTAAGGAACACGTTGACTTCTCCAACGCTGCAATTAGAGGCCTCCCATCAGTGACTCTTGCCTCTGATTCGCCGTCGGAGCGCAGCACTCCTTCACTCTCTCGCCCCATCTCTCCGTCGTTCTCTCCCTCGCTCCCTCCATCGCTCGCTCTCACGCTACGCTTAACACTGACGTGCCTCAGAGTTAGTGCGCTGAAGGGTGTTAAGTTAAATAAAACTGCGGGAGTCGTCTGTGTTCCACACAGAGTACTTGTACCCCCCACCCCCACCCCCACCCCCCACTCTCCGACTTTTCTATTTTGCGCAGAGCAATATGTTACAGCGTCTAAATGAAGAGGAGACTGCAAGAAAGCCAAGCTTGTGTTTTTTTTTTTTTTCTTTTTTCTTGGAGGCCCATCGATCGAGCCGTTTGGGTTTGTGAATTTATGGGCGCTTTTTCTTTAATTGCCTGGCATGCTGGGTTCTTTCCAGAGACAGGAAAAGGAGAGACTGAGAGTCA
Organism: Tenualosa ilisha; assembly: GCA_015244755.2. NCBI lineage: Eukaryota > Metazoa > Chordata > Actinopteri > Clupeiformes > Clupeidae > Tenualosa > Tenualosa ilisha. The sequence goes on along the minus strand of PYXC01000631.1, from coordinate 346,326 downwards.
CTGGGAAAACGTTCTTCTCCCGCACCTCTTTTTAAAAAGGAATTTTAGGGCCCTCGTGCGTTGGCCTGACAACTCAGACAACTCCAAGACATGTTCCAGAGAGTTTCGTTTGAAATCATCCACTTACTGTATTTTGCTGATTGTTTGACTATTTTTTCCATAATATTTGTGTTTGATCATATAATAATCCCAATATAAAGTGCTCTTAAAGCTGAAACTGTACTATCCAGCGATATAGAAGGGATTCTCTACTTGGATACGTTCAAGACTATAAACAAGATGGTGTTGTTTGTAAGTCTGTGCATTGCATGTTTCGCCATACATAAATCTTCACAGAAATCATTTGGAGAGGTTAGATGGATCTGAGGTGTAGTAAACACCACTGTATCAAGTGCTCTGCTCAGTGAGTGTGTGAACCATTCTCCTCTTGAGCTGGTAAATATTGATAGGCTATTGTCTGTTCGCCCCCTCGGGTAGCCAAGTTGGCAAGCTTCCGACACACAATCTCCCCTTTCACTACGAAGAGTCGCTCTACTTACTGAGGTGAAGTAGAACTGGGAGTTTTGTTGCTGTAATGGTCCCTGTGCAGTACAGCAGTTTTAGGTGGGCATCACAGATTCCAATTGGGAAAAAAAGTCTTTGGTTGGCTTAAGTTTGGGGTGCTAATGTGAGAGAATTGGGAACGACTGAACCGAACCAATTCATTTAACTCCCTCGAATGGCAGTGAGGGTAGAAGCAACAGACAGTTTTGAAAGGAAGAGTTAGACAGGGAGAGAGTGAGATAGAAAGCAAAACTGATTGGGAGAGAAAGACAGGAATGCAATCCAGGGGCACCAAATCTATTTGCTCCGTGACCATGGCAATGCTCAGCGAGCAAACAATTAAAATGCTAATTTCCTATCCCTGTGGTAAGGTGCTAATGATTTAGCCAGTCATCCAGAGTCTAATGAATTGCTTCCGGTGAAGGTTACGGGCCTGATACACTGGCACCGATTGAGGACAAACCTCTTTGGTCCAATAACAGCAGCCATTGTTTTATGCATGGCACCGGGGTCAAAGGAAATTCAATAAGCAGCGTTTGAAATGAAATATGACTCACGGTTGCCCACGGCTACAATAGATAGGAGGGGTCACAGGAAAGAAGGCTCAGGTCTTCTTGACTCTGACACATCCTTCCTCTCTTTATTACATGCTTCTGTGTGTGTGTGTGTGTGTGTGTTTGGTGTGTGTGTGTGTGTGGTGTGTGTGTGTGTGTGTCTGTATGTGCATAGATGTGAATTTGTTTGTATACGCGTGTGTGCATGTGTGCATATGGGTGTGAGAGTGTGTGTAATGGTAACTTCAATATTTGTTTCTATGTGTGTGTGTGTGTGTGTGTCTGCTGTATCACAGTTCTAATATGTGCAAATGAACACATAGGCAAAATGCCAAGTGAATGTACCTGCAAATGGCATTCTCCATTTAGAGTGGACCATAGCGTAGAGGGACAACTTGTTGTGGCATACTTAACCACTAAATGCGTGTGTGTGTGTGTGTGTGAATGTGTATATGTGTATGTGTGTACATGCACATACACACTAAGAGTGCTACAACTCTCTCTCTCCCTCTCTTTCTCTCTCTCTCTCTCTCTTTCTCCCACTCTCTCAAACCCCCACTGCGCAATCACACAAAAACGTATACAAACACACACACTAAGCTTTTTTTTTTTGTCCTTTTAATTGCAGGATTACGGTGTTTATTCAAAGTATTTTTATTTATATTTTTTAGAAAATAAACAACAAACTTCTTTTCTATTAAGCGTTACAATACAGTGCTGGGGAAATTAAGCATCTGAATGTGGATTCTCCGCAACATTGCCTTGCAAAGCTCTCCTTTACTTATACGTACCTAATGAGGCTGTTTTGATGCACTGCACCTCACCAAGTAACGACTGCAGAGTGGGAGACTGGAGCCTGACCCCCCACCCTCCCACCCCCCCCCACACACACACGCACGCACGCACACACACACGCATACATACACACACACACACACACACACACATACATACACACCACACACACACACACACACACACACTCCCACCCCTCTACTTATCTGCCTCCTTGGAACCCTCCCGTCCCTCCCCTACCAGGCTGAGACTGGGGCTGCCCGCTGCGTCTGATTACATCTAGAGTGGCTAAAAACGCTGCCATTTTGTTGTATTTGTGCTGCGTGTAACCCTGGTATTTTTTCCCATCGATTGGACTCGATCTAATTTCTATCTCTGAACCAATCTCTCCCTGCCCTCCCACAACAATCCCCCCACACCCCCAACACCACCACACACACACACACCAAAGACTTTCCTCAAGTGTACTTGCCTGATTTATGTTTTATTTCTTTGTCTGAGACACTTGCAACATATTCATTTAGAAATCGTTTTATCCGAGTGCCTATGATGGCGCTGTAACAGCAGTGTCCGTGCCTCCACTTCATAAGCCCAAGACATACGATCATGGACAGTGAGAACGCCCTTAAGGACAGAGGAGATTGAGCAGCGTCTTGGAAAATATGCTCTCCCTCATCTTCTCTGGCCCTCTCTCTCTCTCTCTCCGTTCCCCCTCTCTCCTCTCCTTCTCCTCTCCCCTTCTCTTCTTTTCTCTTCTCTCTCCTGGATCCTCTGCAGGCCTGTTGTATTGAAATTGATTTTGATGCGCTGGCCGAGATTGAATCTAATTGAATGCAATTGTGCCTTAAAGAGATGAGGGGGCCAGGGCTTCAGGCTGGCCATGGCAGCTACTATTTTTTGTGTGTGTGTGTGTGTGTGTGTGTGTCTGTGTGTGTGTATGTTTGTGCATATGCTCTTACTGTGAATGAGTGTGAATGGGTGTGTGTGTGTATGTGTGTATGTGTGTGTGTGTGTGTGTGTGTGTGAGTGTTGTTGGTGTTAATAAGTATGAACGTGTGTGTATATATCAGTGAGAGAGAGAGTGTGTGTATGTGTGTGTGTTAGTGTGAATAAGTATGTGTGTGTGTATGTCAGAGAGAGAGAGAGAGATGTGTGTGTGTGTGTGTGTGTGTGAGGGTGTGGTGCCCTTGCCTGCTGGGTGATCAGGCTGGAGGAGGGGTTGCTGTCAGAGGGAATGAACGTGGGAAAATGAGACTGGACAGAATGGGATTTCTCCTGCTCCCTTTGCTCTGCACAACAGACACTGGGTATGTGATGTGTTTGAGAAACAGAATCTGTCTTTGTCTTTCTATCTCTCTCTCTCTCTCTCTCTCCTCTCTCTCTCTCTCTCTCTCTCTCTCTCTGTGAGTGTGTGTGTATGATCGGGTGTGTGACAGACAGAGCCTACACAAGAACAAGCCCATGCGCCTCACATGTGTGAGTGTGTGTGAAGTGTGCGTGTGTGTGTGTGTAAAGTTTTGAAGGGCAGTTCAAGAAGACCTTCAAAGGCAACACACTTTTTTATGTAAAGTCAGCTTGAATACTTGAATACTTGAATGCTCCGAAGTGTAACAGAGGGGAGGAGAGGGGAGAGAGGGCACAGGCGAGCGGGCGAGCGAGCAAGTGAGTGAGGGAGCAAACACATGAAGGGTAGGCAGAGAAAGAGAGAGAGAGAGAGAGAATGAGAGAGAGAAGGGGGGGGGCAAGAGTGAACATTTGCAATTTCTGAATCCTGTTACATTAACAATTTATCACGCAGAGCTCTGCCTCGGCTCCCCGTGCGCCGCCGGCACGGTCGGCTCGACGCCTCTCTGCACCGTAATATTTTGGAGGCGCGGTGACATCATCTGCCTTCAAAACAAACTGAATAATTCAGCAGCCCTTCAGCTTCATCAGTCCGTCAATCAGAATGCCAGCGCTCTGACGACGCGTCATGTTCAGGATATGGGACAGGTTTTAGACGTTCATCCCGCTCCTAATGCAAGCATTACTGCCACCGATAAGCAATATTGCAAACTATATTGAAAATGCATATAGTTTTTCAGGATGCCGTTATGTAAAGTTGAATCCCTGATGCCAGTACAGTGTGATTAAAAGTGGAGGAATGTTTTCGGAGACCTAGGCAAGTAAGTGACAGTAATGCAACCTTTTCATCCGCTGTGACGTAAGCAAGAGTAAATCCTCTTTGATTGATCCGATGGGACTAATTAGGATGTGCTTTCCATAGAACTTTTTGTGGAAGCGCCCCTTGGCATTCCCTAATCTGATGACGAGCACTTGGCGGATCCGTGCCAGCCCCAGACCGCGTCCGTGCCAGATCCACTTGCAAGTCCGATGATATCTGGGTTATCCTGTCCCACGCCACTCTCATCACTGGCAAACAAAGCCAGGCTCTTTGATGCTCTTTTATTCGCCAGTCCCCTGAGTGACAGATCACCCCGCAACACACACACACACACACACACACGCACAAATACACTCACACACACACACACAAACACAGGCACACACACACACACACACACACACACACTCTCACCTGCAAACACTCACACACACACACTCTCAGACACACACACACAAAGACACAAATACACTGGCACACTCACACACACACACACACACTCACACATACACACACACACAGTCACCCGCAGACACACACACAGACACAAACAGAAATACACTTGCACACACACTTGCACTCACACACAAATACACTCATACACTCACACGCACTAACACACACACACAAACATCTCCACGCCCCCCCCACACACACACACACTCACAACACACATACACACACACAGATCCTTGTCATTAGCTTGAATCGAGGAGATGGACTTAATGCATTTGTCACACATGGCAAAACAAAAGCCTGCTGGGCAGAAGCCGTCACCAGCTGAGGCGCTGGCTTGCTGGCTGCGGCGAAGACAAGAAGCCTCGCGGCCTCATCGGGACCCGTCGCCGGGGCTGGGGTGATCCATGATCTGTGCCCGCCAATGGGCCTTGATGCTCAGTGTCAGTCCACTGCAAAGACTGCTTGACCTGGAGCAGCTCTGGGTGACTGTCTCTCTTTCTCTCTCTCTCTCACCATTTCTTTCTTTTTCCTTCTTTCTTTCTTACTCTCTCTCTCTCTCTCTCTCACACACTTGCTCTCTCCCTTCTTTCTCCTCTCTGTCTCTCTCTCTCTATCTCCCTCTCACTCATGGTAGCTGTCACATCTGTCAGTGGCACACAAAATTAGCGCAGCAGGCTTTTGGTCACGGTCATGTTCAGAGAGGCCAAGCGAGTGTGTTGTGTCAATGTCAGGGTGCGTGTGTGTGTGTGCGTGTGTGTGTGTGTGTGTGTGTTGTGTGTGTCTGGTGTGTGTGTGTGTGTGTCTGTGTGTGTGTGTGTGTGTGTGTGTAGCCGGGGGTTGCTGGGGGAGAGACGCTTAGAGATAGAGTGGAAGAAGAAAAAGAAAGAAGAGGAGTGAGTATGGGTAAGGAAAAGGACGAATGTAAGAGGATGGACAGAGAGAGAGAAAGAGAGGGAGGCTGAGAAGGGAAGAAGTGGGTAAGGATAAACATGAATGTACAGGGATGGACAGAGAAAGAAGGGAGAGAGTTAGGGAGAGAAGGAGGGAGAAAGAGAGAGGGAGAGAGAGCGCATGGGTGGAACAGGATTATTCTCCATTGCAGTGACACAGCCATGGGATTAGCAGAATTAGCCCAAATGTCTTGTGATGTGCCGGTTAGCGCCTCTCCAACGGCGTCACTCCTGTCCTCTCTGCTCCGCCGCGTCATGCCAAGCCACGTCACGCCAAGCCACGTCACGCCACGTCACGGCAGCCATCCATCTCTTCTCCCCGCCTCAGTGAGCCTGACAAGCGCCTTGCAGTGCAGTCGGTCCAAATGCGCCCCGTGCCCCCTCCCGCTCCAGCCCCTCTGCACACACACACAGGGATACAAAGGGCTGGATCCACACTGCACAAGACCAGGAGCTCATTCGGTCAAGCTTACAGATATGTACTTGTACACCTTTACTGTGTGTGTGTGTGTGTGTGTGTGTGTGTGTAGTAGATGACTTTATTGTCCCCATGGTTGGGGTTTTCAGCACAATTACCACCACAAGGCACTTTGTTACAGGACACCAAATACATGACACAGATATCAGACACAGTCCGTCAGACAACAGCAGACAACATAAGCAACATTCTCCCTGCTCACTGCACCACGGATGTGACCAGGCCAGCTGGACGACTAGTTTATTTTACTGTAACTTATTAGTTGAATTTATTTGAAATTGTGGATCAGAGACAATACAAATGCGGGCACACGCACACACACACACACACACACACACACTCACACACAAACATAAAAAGATTAAGTCATGTTTCTCACAGTGTCACTGCTTACTGTTTTCATTGAATCAGTTAAATTATGCTTGTCATATTCTACCTGGGTCCCTGTTTCAAAAATGGTTTATTTCCACGTTTGCCCGAGATGGTTCCTGATTTGCCCTCTACAAGGTGCACAAAAACACGCATGCATGTGCCACAGTGCACAGGCCAGTGATGGATATGTTGTCCTTGTTGTTGATGTGCTGTCATGCAATGTGGTTTCTCTTGTCCCCAAGTGAGTCATGTGTGTGTGTGTGTGTGCATGTGTGTGTGCGTGTGTGTGTGTGTGCACGAGAGAGAGAGAGAGACAGCTCAAGAGAGCTGTGTCACAGTCTGTTGTGCTTTGTGGTTCCGCCCCATGGGTGAGACCAGGGGAGAGGTGAGCGGCTCCTGGGGTCTACTCGGGTCACTCTTTATATCTCTCTCTCTCTCTCTCTCTCTCCCCCTCTCTCTCCCCCTCTCCCCCTCTTTCTCTCTCCTGCAGATGGGTAAATGGGAGAACCGGAGCCTGACCCTGAAGTTCCCCGTGTGGCCTCGTTTCAACGCATTTGGCGACGCTGAGCCCGACGACAATCACCTGAGCATCGTGACCCTGGAGGAGGCCCCCTTCGTCATTGTGGAGAACGTGGAGCGTCGCACCGGCACGTGCATGAGAAACTCGGTGCCCTGCCGCAAGTACATCAAAGAGTGAGTGTCACTTCCTGTCATAGAGGCACTGTCACTTCCTGTCATAGAGTCACTGTCACTTCCTGTCACAGAGTCACTGTCATTTCCTGTCATTCAACTCTGTCTTTTTTAAACTTTAGACTCCTTTGTTCCCCTCTCCTCTGCTCCACTCTCACTGGGTGTTCATTTCTCCCGCTCCCTCCCTCTTTCACTTTTCCTTCTTGATTGTCACTAGCTGTTCATCCCTCCTTCTTTCTGTCTATCCCACTTTTCTTATTCTCCTCCCTCCCTTCTCTGTTTCTCTTTCCATCTCCATGTCTCTCACTTTTCTAAATTTCTTCCTTTTTCTTTTCTCTCTCCTCCCTCCCTTCCTCCATCCGTCCGTCCATCCATCCATCCATCCGTCCATCTCCATGTCTCTCATTTGCTCTCTCCCGTGTCTCTTCTCACGCTGCTACACATTCGACACCATTGTCTCATTCCCTCGCTTAGCTAACACCCTATCACTCTCTGCTCGCCTCCTTTCCCCCCATCGTTCTCATCCTCTCTCCATTTGAAGGCCCCCCCACCCCCCACCCCCATTCATGGGGCTCATCTCCACCTGAAATGCACCACTCGATCAAACTGCAGCTACCGCAGTGGAAAACACCAACTACTTCTTTCTCGGGCTTATCTTTATATCTATAAACACAAAGTGTTACATTTGTTTTTGTTAGATTGTGGGATCATTTTTAAAACAAAACCTCTTTATGCATGTCTAAATGAAACTAATAAAGAGAAATGATAATTTTTCATATTACGTAAAAGCATAATGAAATGCTTATGGCTGTGGACTGTTGGAGATCAGAAGTCCCAGCTGGTGCCACTTTTGACCCCGCTACTGCTTTTAACACTCAAAGTATAAGTTCCACATGATCCCAGCACATCTTACAGACTCTTAATAGGCTGATTAACTATGCAGTGAATACACACACACACACACGCATACACACTTACACATTTCCACGCATGCACACACACACACACACACACACAGATACGCACACATACTTACACATGCCCATGTGCGTGCGTTCACACGCACATGCACACACATACACACATTTAGTCGCATGCATATCTATTTAAACATTTAGTTTAAATGGATCTCTTGGAATGGTCTCCTCTATGCGAGTCCCGTTGGGGTGTGTTTCAGTGATTAATGGCAGGCCTGAATAATGTCCACTCTCCCCTTAAAGGAATACATACAGGGATGCCTCTCTCTCTGAATACATCTCTTCTTTATGGTGTGCTAAATAGGGCAAAGAATATATGATCTCCTAGGATCACAGTAACAAGCTCTGTGATGACTGAACCAGAGAAACTCCTCACCACAGAAGACACGCACACATATACACACAACACACACACACACGCACGCTACACACAGCACACGTGTCTCTTGCTGGCCACACATGTCCACTTACAAACAGGCCAATGCCTCTCCACTGCCTTCCCCTCTGACAGCCCCATGGCCAATCAGGCAGCAATTGTGCCCATTTGGGGTCTGAGAACAGTGGGTGAGAGGAGAGGAGAGAGGAGAGCGAAGGAGAGGGAGAAACAGGGGCAGAGGTATACAGGCCAAGCAGGGGGCTATGGAGGGTAAGGTGGTGGGGGGAGGGGTGTGGGGTTTGTAGTTTGCTCATGCACGTGGAAGCATCCGCACAAGCACTGGAGCAAAGCGTGGAACAGTGCAGGACAACACAGCACAGCAGCACGGCATAGCACAGAACAGCACAGCTTAGAGCAGGAAGCTGCATCGCACCATGCTGTTCTGGCCCGCCACAGAGCTGGGACTTCCCTGATCAAGGGAACTTAGAACTTTAATGGAACTTCTCACGGTTTACTCTCTTATTCCCACTACTCTCTCTCTCTCTCTCTCTCTCTCTCTCTCTCTCTCTCTACCTCTCTGCTGCTTTCTTTGACTACTTTAATGTTTTCCTTCTTTCTTTCTCTTTCTCAGCCCCCTGCACAGTTTCACTTTCGTGACTTGTTCACAATGCACTGTGCATAGACCCCTCAGCAGGTCCTCCAACTCAATGCACTGTGCATAGACCCCTCAGCAGGTCCTCCAACTCAATGCACTGTGCAGAGACACCTCAGCAGGTCCTCCAACTCAATTTGCTGCACAACTTCTGTAGAAGTTTCTCTCTTTGACTTTAGCTGAGTGACTGGTTTCTAATCTGCTGAGAGGTCACACCCCACCACCCCAGTCTGCAAACCTATATGGACATACGCACTAACATGCAAGCGTGCTTGCTCTTTTGTTTTGTTTGCTTTTCTAACATATGATTGCAAATATTTTTTTTTCACCTCAGAGTTTTTCTATTCATATATGGGAGCAGTTCAGCTCAGTTATATTCATAAATTGGAGGTGTTAGCTCTCTCTCTCCACAGCCTGCCTGCTGCTGCACCAAACACACACAGTTTTGATATTCTGCGTGTAATGCAGGGATTTACTGTGGGGCTCGGGCAAAAAAAAAAAAAAAAGAAAAAATCCATTTGGCTGTTTTTTTTGCTGAATGGATAGTCAAGTGCTGAGTCAGCTTCCTCTGCCACTCATCCGAGCGCTGCAAAAAAGAAAAAAAAACGTTCAGCAGACAGACAAGATCCGGACCCTTCATAGCAAACAGCATACGCATGGTGCCAGTCACTGTAAGCGCATGGCCAGGCTGCTAGCCGCCGCTGCTGCATCAGCTGATGCAGATGGAGCAGAGCGCATGTAAACATGTGAACGGGAGGCGTCTGCTCGTCATGTGAACAGTCTGCTTACTGTCACGCTGATAAGTCCTATGATGCTGACAGGTCTCAAGGGGGCTTCAGTGGCACCCGGTAGGGGACTTGGATTTAGTTGGCGCAGGGGTTCTCAAACTTTATTGGACCGGGGACCCCTCATGGAGCAGAATAATTTCCAAGGACCCGTCATAATCACAACACAAGTTTAATCGTACAGGCTTATATTCATCTGTTCTGTTAGATGCTAGGTGCTATTTTGGAGCAAACTTTTTCACGGACCCCCTGGCAATGTGCTGTGGACCCCTAGGGGTCCACAGACTCCAGTTTGAGAACCAATGGGGTAGGGGACTGTGCAGTGTCACCTAGCATGTCCATCCTGGTCCCCCGTCCATCAAAAATGGAATCCTACTCTTGTGCACTTTTTGTCCAAATTTTCACAGTCCTCTGGCTGTCAATTTGAAGTCAGAGGCTGGACCTTTACATATACAGATCTTGTAAAGCTTCCTGTCAAGCCACTCAGCCACATCAGTGTGTGCTTGTGTTCAGAGAAATGTCCCTTGATACGTTTCTGTCATGTTATTCCTTTGAGAGCTCACATTTTGTTTTTGCCATTTTGTCTTTTTAATTCATTTGGTGCCAAGCAGCACCCTCTGGAATAGTTGAGAGCAAAGAAGAGTTGGGGTGTCGAGCTGTCTGAAAATGAAAGCATTTTCTGTCACAGTCCATTTAATCGATATTGTACTCCAATGCGACTTAACAGTACAGTGAATTCATCTTTGGCTACCTATGAACTGAAGCAGCGATTGTGATGTGAACACAAAGCACTTGGCTTGAATGCAAGTCCTATAATCCTGCTGTAGATTAAATGACAATGTGTTATTTCTTCAGATCAACAAACGCAAAACTTTGAGTTTAAGCTTGTCAAACTGATTTAAAAACTTTACAAAGTCTCAGGTTATCCTAGGACACAATCATCCACACACATATGCAGTTTACAGATACATTTATGCATTATGCAAACTGTCAAATGCATACAAACATGGCAGAGAGCATCTATGCTGGTGTAATAAACACAGTGTAGACGCATATTAAATGCTTATACACATGGTATAAACACAAATTGTCCATACACAGTTTCACATAGCTCATAACTACATGCCAAGATAAGCACACACAGTAAAAAGTAGTAATATTCACTCAACCACATACTCACATAGACACAGACACTACGCCCACCCACACACACAGACACTACATCCACTGTATCCAAAACTGGCCCCACACAAACACACACACACACACACACACACACACATACACACACACACACAGACACAGACACAAACACAAATCCAGTCGTACAAATAGTCCTGCTTGTATGTTTGGGCTAGCTGAGTGACATTGTTATTATCAGTGCAGAGCATATTTGCTTTAGGAGTTGCTGGTAATGTGTTCATCCACTACATCCCCTCTGCTTGTTTGTCTACCATTCTGGCAACCCTGGCAAGAGAGATCAGAAAAATCCATAAAGCAAGCGGTCGCTGTAATGCATTTATTTTTTTTTGCCGGGGTTAGCTATGGCAGACAAGTGCTACACCCCACAAACGTAATTATTGCTTTACAAGTCCTTCAAAGTGCCATGTTTGGCGCATGACCACCTTAGGCTCTTATATAACAAGGGGTTATGGGAGAGGAAATCTGCCCCTCTCCATGGTCAGAGCGAGCAAACATGGTGGGTACTGTCTTCATAATCCCTAATTGGTGGGGTGTTTTGAGCAAGTGAGAGGGGGACCGTGACAGGACTGGCCAGGCACTTATTGGCACTCAGAGAGAGGGAGGGAGGGAGGGAGAGAAAGAAAGAGAGGGAGAGAGAGAGGCTAGGCTCAGAAATATAGATCCCCGCTGCAAGAAACTCAGGGATGAACTGCTGCCAAGAGCCGGGGGAATTCACTGAGTGCGTCATCGGAACGGAACCGCAGGGAGAGACAGAGAGAGAGAGATAGAGATAGAGAGAGGGGAAGAGAGAGAGTGAGAGCTGGAGAGAAAGACAGGGAGTGGAAGACGAGATTGATTTTACTGCAAATTTCGCTGAGGTAGTGCATCTCTCTCCCTCGTTCTCGCTTGCTCCCTCTATCCCTAGCTCTCTCTCATGAAGACCCATAGAGGAAGGCTCGTTATATGCTCCTGTGAGTCTGACAAGATTCCATACATTTCTTTATGTCATTTTTTTTATTTCTACATTTGTGCCTTTGCGGTATTAGTAGCTCTGCACAGCGCTGACCACCATCCTTCTTCTTCCTCCTCTTCTTCTCTGGTGGTTCAAGGCCTTGTCAGATACAACTCCCTTACAGTCCCAAACTGTGGTCTCTCTGATTAATGAGTGGAGACTGTAGGGCTGCGCTGGCCATTAATTGAGCCCAGGAAAAGTGATTGAGCGAGAACCCGTTCTTTCCTTCCTTCCTTCCGACCGACCACGAGACACACACACACACACACTTCTGTTGCCGCATATGGCCTCTGTAATTTATTCAACGGCTCTTGTTGTCTGAGGGAAGAAAAAAAAATGTTCTTTACCATTTTTCTCTCCACGTTCAGAAAAGTAAACTTCTAGCAGAAAGTGGAGTCAGTCATCTGTAGAGTGACAAATGGAGTGTTGGGAAGGTGGTGGATTTTTATTTATATATATTTATTTTTTAACACAGGAGTTCATAAATGGTGTTTGTCATTTCTCTGCTTGTGTGTGTGTGTGTGTGTGTGTGTGTGTGTGTGTGTGTGTGTTTTAAAAAGAAAGAAAAAACTTGCCCATCCATGGCATTCTTTTCTCGCTAGTTTTGATCCTCAAAAGGACACGGCGAGAGCCTGGTCGTAATTAGCTTCAATCTAAAAGTTAAATGAGGCTCCCAGGTGGCCCGCGCTCGTTTAAGTGTTGCGCGCCGTCTGAACTCGGCAGCGCAGGAGACCTCAGGAGCTCACAGATGGTACAGTGATTATGGATGCAGCAAAGTACCGTCCTCCTGTCCTGTCAGCTTCCTCAGAGGAAAAAAGTAAGAAAGAAACAAAGGATGGAAGGAAGAAAGGAAGGAAGGAAGGATGAATGCTTCTTCTCACCGAGAAGTGAGGCACTCGCTCTGCGGCAGTGGTGGTCACATTATCGCATAATTGTGACAGGGGACACAGTCACCTCAGCCAAGTGCCTGACTTGCATTGACTTTGGGCACTTTTTTTCCCCATCAGATGCTAAACAGGTGGTGTATTTATAAAATAAAATGAGCCATAGTATTTTGAATATTAATTCCAATGTTTATTTAATCCTCCGGTTATTCCATTAATATTCATGTCCTAACAGCTATTTACAGAAACTCAGACTGCATCGGACTGCAGCTTCTAAGAATATATCTACACAGCCATTCATAACGTTTGATTGATTATATTCACCCTCTGCTTTGAGTGAGAAAAAGAGGCCTTTTTTATTTTTGAAAAGCTTATTTGCAACTAAGAGGTGGCACACACGTGTCTTTCTCCCCAATCAGTGTTTGCGGTCGATGCAGCTGTCAGTGTGTGACTGTGTGGATGCTGCCAGTCAATAAACAGAGCCATAGGCACTTATCGAGTCAAGCCTGCTCAGCCCTCTGGGGGGTCTTGGCTTAAGGTGGGGGAAAAAAAGTAGTAGGCCTAGTTGTCTTAATGTGGATTCCTCTGCCATGCAGTCTTCTCCAGAGACAAGTAGAAGAAGCAAGTGGACTGGAGGTTGTGAAATGCGGTTAAGGAATCCACGCTAAAGGTGCGGGAGAGTGAGAGAACAAGAGTATGACACAAACATGAGATAAAAAAAATACATCAGCTGTAAAGAGCATCAGTAGTTTGGTGATTTACTGAATGCACAACACTAACTATATACTGTCTTGATCCCAGATGGAAATGAATGCTCTGCAGTTTATCAATTCGTGACTAGTGATCACACACACACACAAACACACACACACACAGACACACACTCACTTGCACACAGTGAGTGCAGAGTGGGTAGTAGTAAACACACACTAACCCAGAGCAGTGGGCAGCTA
>PYXC01000631.1:277500-327500 GCA_015244755.2 Tenualosa ilisha | reverse complement strand
GGATTCTGATAATGCTAAGACCAAGGTAGCATGCTATCCCGAGCCTTTTCACTATTTTACACATAGTAATTTGGATGGGTCTGGCCAAGTCGCCCTGGTACACTCATTGGCGTGGCAGTCAAGCTTAAAAAGCTCTTGCCTGACTCTAATTTGGCTCATGCCCATGGTAAAGAAAGGCTCTTCATAGCTTCAGCGCTGGTTTCACTTTTAAACTCTGGAATTACCTCTCTTCACCACCTATACAACATTATTCTATGTTTCGTATTTTAATAAAATGAGTGATTTGGATGGTGGCTTAGTGTCACTGGTGCTGATAATGTTATGACAGAAGTGTCAAACCCAATTAACCCTTTCTCATCCTCGGTACCCCCAGATCCCCACGGACCCTCGTTCACCATGGGCAAGGCGGTGTGGCTGCTCTGGGGTCTGGTGTTCAACAACTCTGTGCCGGTACAGAACCCCCGCGGCACCACCAGCAAGTTCATCGTGTCCGTCTGGGCCTTCTTCGCTGTCATCTTCCTGGCCAGCTACACTGCCAACCTGGCCGCCTTCATGATCCAGGAGGAGTTTGTGGACCAGGTCACTGGGCTGAGTGACAGGAAGGTTTGTCCTTTACGCTTATTTGTTTGTTTTACGTTACGTACGTGTTCACTGCTTGACAGTCACACATATCTACAGACACACACACCCAGGCACACACACAAACACACAATTTTAACAGTTATCAGTTTGAATGACACAAGGGTTTGTTGTTGATATGTCTGTTTATATGTTTGTGTTTACATGTCCACTAACACCACCCTCCCCCAAGTTTAACGGTCATCAGTTTGCATGACAGGAGGGTTTGTTGTTGACATGTTTGTTTATATTTACATGCTCACTGATACTCCCCTGACCCCGCCCCCCCAAACTCACACACACACTCACACACACACACACACAAACACAGATACACACTCCTAAGCTCCCCAGAGTCCCAGTGTCAAGCCCTTTAAAAGCATCCCATGTCAGAAACTCATGCACTCATTCTCAGAAGCCTGACATAAACGGCAATACAAGAGACACGACAGGCTGTCCCCAAAGAAGTCACAGCAGCAGCAGCAGCAGCAGCAACACTGTCCCCACAGTTCCCAGGTCAGTGCAGTGACAGTCAGAGATTTATCTTAAACTTGCCGTTTGGAGTGCAGTGGACAGGAACAGACACAGGGGGCACAACCCAACCTTGCACTGCTGCCCAAAGCCAGTGTTTCCTATTGACAGGTCTTTGTGCTGATCAAGTGCTGAACAGCCTATCCGCCGCCTGTCTGCAGCAGACTAGGGCTTAATCCACCGGCCGGCAAACCCAAACCCACAAAAGCACTCTGAGGGCCTCCGGTAAGCCTTTGCAGAGTAATTGCCTAAATCTTTATTGGGGTCTCTCAAGCTTAACAAAGTGATTATTTCTCCGGTATAAAATCACAGCACTGAATCGAATTCCACCACAGTGTGCATCCAGAAGTGGACAGGCACTACTTTCCTCATCAACAATTATGTCACAACTAATTAGAGTGATGTTTTTAATTAATTTATTTATTTTTAAACCAGCATGGAGGATGAACCCAAGCTTGTCCTTAGCATTGTGAGAGTTGAAACCTACATCCTAACCTTGCATAAATAAAACTATGTAAATAACATTAGTCAATTAATACTGCTGATGATGCTTTTTGCCATATTGTGTTAATTAGGACACTTTAAAAATTCAGTGCGGCGGTGGTCCCTTGTATGCACTCAAATTTGCCAACTTGGCTCTCATCCACCTGGAGGGGAATTTTTTTTTTTTTTTTTGTAGAGGGCTTCCTGCCTTCCATGTGTGCTGTGAATCCTTGTTTCAACATTCTTTTTGTGTGCCACTTAACAGTATGGTGTCCAGTCTTTGCAGAAAGTGGCAAGATGAAGGGGGGACGGGTGGTGGTGGTGGTGATGGTGTGTGTGTGTGTGTGTGTGTGTGTGGTGTGTGTGTAATGAGGGGGGGGGGGCTTTTCTGCAAATGTATAACGCCAGACAGGCACATGTTCAAAAGCAAAAGGATCTGGCACTGATGGGAAGGCTGAAGCTGCTCCAGGCGTGTGTCCCTGCTGCACACACACACACACACACACACACACACACACCTCTCTCCACCCTAGTGTGGGCCTTGCAAACGCATCCTGTCTGCCCTCTGATGAATCCAAAAATCACTGTAGGTCCCTTTGAAACACTCACACACACACACATACATACACACACACACACACACAGCTTCCCATATGCTTCCCAGGGTTAAGACAGAGACTAGGAATTTAATTGGGTCGACATAGACACTACAGCAGTGAGGGCTTTGACAAATGACTGTGGCCACAATGCAAGTGACTGCCTTATTTAAAGTTCATGTCGCTTTTTGGGAGGCAAAAACCATGTGTATATCAATGCTCGGACCAATGCACCCCCCACTCCCCACCCCATCTATCTATCTATCTATCTATCTATCTATCTATCTATCTATCTATCTACCTATCTAAATGTCTATCTCTCTGTGTCTCTCCACGGAGACTATTGCACATTGTCATTCGCATACTAAAGCTAGCATAGTCAGCAGAGGATGAGGGAGTCTCCGTCTCTCTTGTGTGAATTCCGACTCACGGTCGAGCATGTTACGTAAGAGCATGTTCGACTGGCCAGGGGATGGAGAGGCTGAGAGGGGGACCAAAGAGGGGTGATGAGTCAAGGGTTCGGAGCTCAGGACTGACTCAGGGGGTATGGATTTTTGTTTCGGGGGGGAGGGAGGTGGAGGTGGAGGAAGGGGTTGTTGGTGGTGATGGAGAAGACGATTCATGGGATAAGGGGGGTAGTTATTGCCAAGTCTTTTGTCTTGAGCTGAAAGAGGGCTGAAGCCTGGGTCCAGGGCGAGTTTACGTAACGCGGCACAAATTGCATAATGAGCGGAGGGAGAGAGGCCAAGGTCGACGTTATTAGGCAAGGGTCCGTCCTCGTCCATGGCCATCTCCAGTCATGCGCAGACTGACGCCGGAGCCACAGGGTGAACGGGATGAGCTCTCCTCTCCTCTATCCTCTCCCCTCTCACGAAACACGCAGCCCATCCGGGCCTCACAGTGAACCATCACTCACTTAGTCACTCTGCCAGTCACACACACACACACACTCACAAATGCACACACACACAAACACACACACACACACATACAAACACATACACACACACACACACTGTAGATACTGCTGAACTAACTTCAGCAGTTAAAGTGACTGCAAATAAACAAACAAACAGACAAACAGCAAAAACAAGGAAACAGTCCCGCAAAGCAGGGCGTGCCGGGAACAGAGGATGGGCCTGTTTTAAATACGCAAAAGGCCCAGCGAATCGATAGCTGCTGCAGCTGTGATATGCACTCGTTTGTTCTTCTTGTTGTTCGCCCCGCAGCCTCGTTCAAACATCTGTGACCTGCATCAGCTGTTTATTCTGAGATGAAGGAAAAAGACCCTTTTTCTGAACAGGCAACAGAAAACTGTGAGAGAAGTTGTGTCTTTTCTTCACAAGCGTGCCCTTTGTGTTCTTTGATTTCCAAAAGACCCGGATTGGTGCGTTTGGATGGCAAAAGGCTGCCTGAAATTGGTCAATCCAACTACAGTGCTTCCTCTTGTGTGCTTCGTATGATTGATGATGATCTCTGACTTTAATGTCTCTCTTTTTCTCTCCATCATTTTTTCACCTTCACACCCTCCCCCCTGAAACCCTCCCCCAACCCCAATCACAGTTCCAGAGCCCATATTCCTACTCGCCCCCCTTCCGTTTCGGACAGTCCCCAACGGAAGCACGGAGAGGAACATCAGGAAGAACTACCCGGACATGCACCAATATATGGTCAAGTACCACCAGACCGGGGTGCAGGATGCACTGGTCAGCCTTAAGACTGGGTAGGAACTCATTCTTCAGGGTGCTCAGTGTTTCTCTGTCATTCTGTGGCAACTGGGCGAGCACCCGGTCACTGCCTTAGACTCAGGTAGACTAGGGTCCTCAAGAGTGCTCTGCTGTTTGTGTGAGTGGTGCTGCTGGTGATGGTGATGGTGGTTGTGTGTATGTGATCGAATTGGTTTACTGTACATGTGTGTGTTTGTGTGTGTATATGTGTGTGTGTGTGTGTATATATGTGAGAATACAGATATGTATATGTCTCTGTCTATGTTCATGTGTAGGTGCATATACAGAAGACCTCATTTGTACCTGCACGTGTATGCATGCGTGTGTGTGTGTGTGTGTGTCCATGTGTCCGCGCATGTCTTTGCGTCTAGACTCTCTGAATGAATGGCCATGCTAACCGGGTGTAACGGGGGCTATTTTTAACGGGGCGGATCTCCATAATAGGACTGGAGATGGAAATGAGAAGATGTATGTGCCCTCACGTTTCTCATCGGCCTTGCAGGAGAAGGCGCGAGCACAAGGGCAGATTCAGAGCCGAGTCCCCACCTCGCCTCACCTCGGGGGGGACAAATTGAGGGGGGGGGTATTGCTGAGGAAATTTCCACCACATAGCTAGCAGGTTAGCTTAGTACAAGTGCTGGGGCCCAGGAGGGCAGAGAAGAGGAGGAGAAAATCGAATGAATCTTACAGCTAATATCAGGATATGAATTGATTTGAAACATGGCCCTGAACATAGAGCAGTATGAAGTAAGTAAGGGGTAAGAAATCAGATTGGCTAAATATATTGCTCAGTTCATGTTGCCATTCATAGCATGACTTTACCCAAAAAATGTAATTAAAAAATGTCATTATATCATGTAATTGCACTTGGGTATTGCAAATCTACCATAGCCTACACCCACCCATGACAGCCTGTCCATAGAATTTGTGAATATAAGGGGGAAGTATATTGTATGCTAGTGATACACAGAGCCCCTCATTTGCTTGTATGAGCCACAGACTAGGGGCTAATGAGAGCTAGCTGTCTGAGCGCTTCACCTCTGAGATAAGATCACCCTTTCCCCTTCATCTTCTCAAGAACTAACCCCCCACCTCCACACACACACACACACACACACACACACACATATGCACACACACACATACACATATGCACACACACAGACACACACACACACACACACACACACACACACACACACACACACACACACATATGCACACACACACACACACACACACACACACACACTACACCACCACCCCCATTATGTCCGCTATAGTTTTATGTCCCCCGTGTGTCATCAATTAAAAGTGGTGACTTGACAAGGACCCTGAGAGTGTCTCTACAGCTGTACGCATATGGGTAGCCAAGCACAGGCCACATGATGGGAGCACTACTAAATGAGGCTGTTAAGCAGAAATTGATACAAATTATATTTCTTGTTGTTGTGTTTTATTGATGTTTACGAAGGGGGGCGGGGGGTGGTTAAGCTCGGGATGAATAGTATCCTTGTTTGAGCTTAAGGGATTTACTCTCCCAGGACCCGTGAGGATGATTGTGTTTTCCTTGTAGCAAAGGTGATAAAAAATCAATGATGACTGAATACTGTCAGCCAAGCGGTTGGGGTTGAGACCTGTGTCATCCCCACGGTCTTATTGGTATTAATGAGCCCTGATTAAACACGAGCTCATTTGTAATACAAGATGAAAAGTGGGATGCAAGTGCAACACAAGCATTATTTGGCCTCCAGCAATATCGAGCCCAGGGAAACCAATCATAAGTGAGGCTCAGCAAGCTTGCCCACAGTTTTAGGTTGATGCTTTAAAAAAAATATCCAACGTTTTCATCATTACTCAGACATTTAATCAGTAATAACAAGGAGATCAGGTAGCAAGAACACCCCAGTGTGTACTACACAAAAGGAACATGGGTAAATATTCAGTCATGATTTTTTCAGTTTGTGTGACATCGCTTTCAGTTAATGATCAAAGTTGACTAAATAAATTTCTAATTACCAACAGTGTTGAAAGGAATCAGGTTAAGGTGAGGGCTGACAGTGATTCATTGGCAACTGAATTTATAGGCGCAATGTGTAATATTTTTTGGTGAAAATAACTGAAATGACCAGAATTTGAAGAAACTATTGTACTGGCATTATGTCAAAAATGCAACTTGTCCAGATCCAGAAGTTAGCATGCAAATCAACTTGCTTCAGTATGTGTGTGTATGTGCGAGTGTGTGTGTGTGTGTGTGTGTGTGTGTGTGTGTGCGAGTGTGTGTGTGTGTGTGTGTGTGTGTGTGTGTGTATGTGTGTGTGTGTGTGCGGGTGTGTGTGTGTGTGTGTGTATGTGTGTGTGTGTGCGAGTGTGTGTGTGTGTGTGTGTGTGTGGTGTGTGTGTTTGATCTTACTCGCTGGCCAGTGGAGATACATGAAACTGGCTGTGGAGAGCTTTCATTCACACGCTCCCCCACTTTCCTCCTGTCTTGCTAGGAGCCTGCCTTCAGACACCTGTCATCAGTGGGTGAGGGGGGAAGCTGGGGAGAGGAGATCTACCCCCAACTCCCCTACCCCCTTTCCCCCCCTCCATCAATACCTCCATTCCTCTTGTTTAAATGAAATTATTGAGCCAAAATATTGGATCAGGACCTTGCTGCATGGAGCTGAATCTGACATTCGTGAAAGGCCGGAAAAGGGAGATTGAGGGAACCAGGAGTGTGTGTGTGTGTGTGTGTGTGTGTGTGTGTGTGTGTGTGTGTCAGGGGTGGGGGTGGGGGGTGGACAGTTCGAGCTGAGAGCTGAGCAGAGCGGAGAAGGGTGATAATTTTGAGGAGTGCCTCATCCTTTCTTCAAATGTCAGACCTGTAGATCCAGAGCCGGGATTTTAATACAAGACGTGACCCGTGTATTTTTCAGCCCAGTGCATCTGTGTGTGTGTGTGTGTGTGTGTGTGTGTGTGTGTGTGTGTGTGTGTGTGTGCATGCTTGTCCACTGTGTGTTGTTGTCATGAGGATTGACATGGATATGTGTATGCATGTTTAGGAAGATTATATTTATACAGTGTGTATGTACATAATATTGTTTCAGTTTGCTTGTTTGTGTATTTCCGTGTATGTTTGCATAGGTGTGTGTGTGTGTGTGTGTGTGTGTGTGTGTGCGCCTTGTCTTGCCTATAATGGTGGATTATCCTTAAAAGACTCCCATAGGTTCCCCTTATCCCCCTCCTCCTCCTTTTCCCCTTCATGGAGAGGTCAAGCCTTCTCTCCTCCTCCTCCTCCTCTCAATGGCTCTTCCTCCCCGCTCTTCTCTTCTACCCGACACTGAGGCGAGATCAGAGACGTTCGGCAGCGCAAGAAGACCGACCTTAATGAGACCACGGATCCGAGACCAGCAGGACCGCGGCCAACATGCCCCCCCCCCCCCCCCACTGGAACCATCCCCTCATCTCTCCCACTCACATCCATCTGTCTGTGGAGCCAGCAATCCTGTTAGAAGTTAGGGCGTAGCGTCAGAAGGTTCAACCAAAGGCAGTTGCTCTCTGGTGGTTTGGGTGGGGTAGGGTTGGGTGATGTGGTGTGTGTGTGTCCGGGGTGGGCTGTGTGTGTGTGTGTGTGTGTGTGTGTGTGTGTGTGTGTCAGGAGTACTGTGCTCCATAATGTCATACATTATGGAACAGAGTATCTCCATTCCCATGGCACATTTTCGCTTGTGTTCCACGGTGACACAGGCGTCTAGACCATGGGGTGTGAGACTGCGAAGTGTCCTCTGCGATGACTTGGATGTGAGACGGCGTGAAGGCTTTGCTGACGGTGACTAAGCATCTTTTGGGCCATGGATGTCTGTGTGTGTGTGTGTGTGTGTTTGGGTATGGGTGCGCTTGTGCACTGTTGTGTGTATCTTTGTGTGTGTGTGTGTTTGGGTATGGGTGCGCTTGTGCACTGTTGTGTGTATGTTTGTGTGTGTGTGTGTGTGTGTGTGTGTGTGTGTGTGTGTGTGTGCACGCATGCTTCTGCTCATCCTCTCCCGCCCCAACAGAAAACTGGATGCTTTCATCTACGACGCTGCTGTGCTGAATTACATGGCCGGGCGAGATGAGGGCTGCAAACTGGTGACCATCGGCAGCGGCTACATCTTCGCCACCACCGGCTACGGCATCGCCCTGCAGAAGGGCTCCTACTGGAAACGGCAGGTCGACCTCGCCATCCTAGCCATCATTGGAGATGGTGAGCCTGAACACCAACCGCACTCAGCTGCACACACACACCCACACATGCGCACACACCCACACACACACAGTCACATGCACATGCATATACATACTGTGCACACAGACATGTATGCATACCCATAGTATACACACACAGACATACATACACACACACACACACACACACACACACAGGCAAACATAGACATTTGTATACACTCACAGTAAGCCTGTACGCATAGCCAGCGCACACACACACATAAGCAATAAGACACACATACCCACACAGATACACACATACTCCCGCAAGCCACCTCCACATCCACACTCAGATGTTCCCCTGCTTGCCCCCTTAAGTGCTTGATGCCTGTGAGGTCACCAGTAATGCCCCTAATAACTAGCAGGGCAGAAGAAGGTCTCTCTCTCTCTCTCTCTCTCTCTCTCTCTCTCTCTCGCTCTCTCTCTCTCTCCCTCTCTCCCTGAGCACCAGTTATCTCCCCGGGCTTCAGGCTATAGTCCTGCACAGACAACACAGTCATTCTCACCCACCCCAATATACACAGAGAACCACAAACACGCAAACGGCTCGTGTGACTGACCTCTCGTTGAATCCCTGCAGCACCAGCTGTGGTGATAAAACTGTGTAAATATAGCCTTTGATGGTATTGCTGCAATGGAGAGAGGTGTGTGTGTGTTGGGGAGGGAGGGGGGGGGGGGTGGACTAATGTATTCTAGATTGGCGGGAGCTGGCCCTGATGTATTCTCTTTCTTCTTATCTGCGTTGGTTCACGAGTGAGTCACGGACGCTCTGGTCACGCTGAATACTGGGCTGATTAGTCTTCCTCTGGTTCTGTTTCCAGACTTAGCTGTTTTCTTTTTTCTTTTCTTTTCTTTTTTCTTCTTTTTGTTATATCTGGACATGTTGAGGCGATATGGGGTCTGATAGCAAGCCAATTAAAAATAGACATTATCAGCTTACTGCACAGTGTACTATATGTTTGATGGGTAATGCAATTAGAATACGTTATTAGCAAACACTGTTTTGTTTTGTCCTTCTCGAGCATCATTTCTACAGATGGCTCACATAGAGTAACATAACACCCCCCCCCCCCCAAAGACCCTTCATCCATTGTCTTCACTTTGACATGAAGTCCTACCACACAGAAGGATCCATAACTTGCACATCAGTGAATGTGCAGTAGTACATAGTGTGATGAAAGAGAAATCCATCCTCAACAGCTGTATCAGCTGGACAAGAAAAAAAAAGAAGACACTCTCAAAGCGCGGACATCATATGGTTTATACTGCGGACATTTTTTTTTTTTTACTGTGTCTGCTGTCTCTGTTAGATTTCGACTAAGGTGGCAGGACAGTGAGTGAGCCAAGTATTTTTAGTCCAAGCTCGGTGGGTTCTCTCTCGCTGTGGCTGATGGGCTTTATGATTGACAGATGATGTGTCTCCTCTCTCTCCTCTCTGCTTGTATTTCACTCTCTCTCTCCTATTCCTCTCTCACTCTCTCTCTCTATTTCTCTCACTCTCCTTCTATCTCTCTCCCTCTCTCTTTCCCTCTGTGTTTCTCAGGCGAGATGGAGGAGCTGGAGGCCCAGTGGCTGACTGGCATCTGCCACAACGAGAAGAATGAGGTGATGAGTTCCCAGCTGGACGTTGACAACATGGCGGGTGTCTTCTACATGCTGGCTACAGCCATGGGCCTGAGTCTCATCACCTTTGTGTGGGAGCACCTGTTCTACTGGCGTTTGCGCTACTGTTTCACTGGTGTCTGCTCTGGCACACCTGGCCTCCTCTTCTCCATCAGCAGGGTAGGGACAGATATCTTTTAAATATGTAAATATGGACTGTACGTACTGTATGTATGTATGTATGTATGTATGTGCACGCAAGCACACACACACACACACACACACGCCACATGCACAACACACTTATATTATTTCTAAAACAATTATTTTGTTTGGAGGAATGTTCAAATAGGTAATTGTGGTTCAAAATAGTAATTATGTTACGGTTGTCCGTTGGTTATAGACAATTCAAAACCTGAGTCTTTGGAACTAAATTGGCATTGCCATTGTCATGTATTACTTATAGATAAACTGCTCAAACACAGTCACAGTTATCTGAGTCATTAGATATTCATCTATTTAGACAGTTGAAATGTGTCCCACTTCAGTGTCTAATTGAACTATTGTATTGGACTGTTGGTCATGTAACAAGTATATTCTAGTAAGCAGGCGATGGAAACATTAATGAACAGACATATTGGCATTTCTCTGTGTTCTTCAAAGGCCTTTAGTCTGTGGGGGGACTTTAATAATTGAATTGAAAAGTGTCAGTGAGAGTTTCTTTACACCCCTGGGAGCGTATCTGTCTTAAAGAAGAGTTTTTTTTTTTTGTCAGGAGCTCTCCATTGGTATTCATTGCTCATCACCCGATGAGACGGCTTAGAAAGCCCTGTCATTCATGGTTGGCGAGTTTTTAATGACAATGCAACAGTCTATGGAGAGTGTGGCTGCTTACAAATCACTCCAGCTTGCTTTATTAGGGTGTGTTTTGTCGTGTTTTGATTCCTTGTGGAAATCTGAATGCACAGCATGCAGGGCTGTTTGAGGAGAGAGGTGTGTGTGTGTGTGTGTGTGTGTGTGTGTGTGTGGGACTCTTATTAGCAGGCCTGCTATAATGTGATGCAAGTTCAAGAAGATCTCTGTGGAACAGGGGAAGAGATCACATATTTATTAGGAGAGAGAGAGAGATAGAGAGAATTGAGGGGTAAAAAAAGAGGGAGTACTTTGGAGACTCAGTAGGACTCTAAGTAATGAGACAACGCGTCTCACCGTGCCTGACTAAGGGCCGTAGTCATTTCGCCAGAAGAGCAACGCCTCAACGTTAGTTCTAAAGTCGTTAGCAGCAGGAAAAAAAAAGAAAGAAAAAAGAGTGCTCAGCAGCGAAGTCATAACAACGTTTCAGAAATGTCACCCTCAATCTAACCCCCGGAGGCAGCATCCAACGCCTCTTATGAGAAGTCATTTGAAAAGACAAACACATCTCCGCAGGCAGGCAGGCAGGCAGGCAGACAGTCAGTCAGGCAGGCAGAAAGACAGACAGACAGACAGACAGACAGGCAGGCAGGCAGGCCGACAGACAGACAGGCAGGCAGGCAGGCAGGCGACAGACAGACAGGCAGGCAGGCAGGCAGGTAGGCAGGCAGGCAGGCAGGTAGGCAGGCAGTGGAGAGATAGCGGGTTGTGAGGGAGAGATTTGAAAAAATCTTTTTTTTTTTTAAGCAATGTGCTTATTGATCAAACCTCATATTATAGTACTTACAGAATAGGTAATGTCCACAAGTGACAGGATTGACGTTTTTATTTGTTTTTGTTTTTGTTTTTTTGACATTTTAAATATTGCACACTAACAGTAAACATACTGTGCTACCCATTCCACCCATACACACCCTCCTATCCTATCACAACACGACTCCTCTATCCTCCTTCTCTGTGTGAAATCTCTCTCTTTCACTCTCTTTCACACTAGTGTGAACCAGACTGACGCTGCTCTCTCTCTCTCTCTCTCTCTCTGTGTGTGTGTGTGTGTGTGTGTGTGTTTTTCCTGTCCCTCCACAGGGCATATGGAGCTGCATCCACGGTGTGCACATTGAGATGAAAAAAAAGTCCTCCGACCTGGACTTCAGCCCCCAGGCCAACATGCTAAAGTTGGTCAAGTCAGCCAAGCAGATGACCAACATGACAAATTTGAGCGCCTCGCGCATCAACTCGCCCAAGCGCACCGCCGAGTACATGCACTCCGCCAGCCCTATGATCATGGACATGATGGCCGAGAAGGGCAACTTCATCTACACCGACAACCGCAGCTACGCCCCGAAGGACATGATCTATGGCGACACTGGCGACCTGCAGACCTACCTGGCCAACCGACACAAGGACCACCTCAACAACTACATTTTCCAGGGCCAGCACCCCCTCACGTTAAACGAGTCCAACCCCAACACGGTGGAGGTGGCTGTGAGTGCGGACGCGGCACAGACTAACGCCAAACCCCGGGCCCTGTGGAAGAAGTCGGTGGATACAGTCAGGCAGGGTCAGGGCCCCGACACTTTAGCCCCGGATCCCCGTTTGTCCATGAAGAGTCAGAGGTACCTGCCAGAGGACGCAGCCCACTCCGACATCTCCGACTGCTCCAGCAGGGCCGCCTCCTACAAGGATCCGGACAACAGCAAGCACCTGAAGCCCAAGGACAACTTAAAAAAAAGATCGATGACGTCAAAATACCCTAGGGATTGCAGCGAAGCCGAGTTGTCCTACTTAAAGACTAAGCAGGGCGGGTCGACTCGCGAAAAAATCTACACCATAGACTCTGACCGGGAGCTGAGCCTGCACTCGGATCCGTTGCACTACAGAGAGAGCCGAGGCCTGGCAGCAGACGATTTGGATTTCCCCGAGATGTACTCCGACCACAACGACAACTACCGCAAATGCGACCAGCCCATTATCCATCTCAACAGCAGCCCCCTTCATCACACCGACTCCGACCTGCTTCCTGACAACGCTTACAACAAGCACTACAGCAGCGCTAAGGACAAGACCCTGAGCCCACACGAGAGCAATGACCGCTACAAGCAGACTCACTGCCGCAGTTGTCTCTCCAAGGTGACCAATTTCCCCGCCGGGGGGCCTTACGCCGCCCCGCTACGCTCCCCTTACAACCGCTGTGAAGCTTGCCTGCACATGGGCAACCTCTATGACATAAGCGAGGACCAGATGCTCCAGGAGGCCATCATCAGTCCCAGCATGCACCAGGCCGACGACATGTTCGGCAGCTACTGGCCGCAGACGGACGGGCCGCACGTCCAGAAGCGGAACAGGCTGCGGCTCAGCCGCCAGCACTCCTTTGACAATATCATGCTGGAGAAACCTAAGGAGATCGACCTGAACCGGCCGGCCCGCAGCGTGAGCCTCAAGGAGAAGGACCGCTTCCTGGAGGACAGCCCATACGCCAACATGTTTAGCTTCAAGTCCGACAAACTGTTCGGCAGCCGGTCCATGCTCTTTAACCACAACCTCGAGGAGAGCAAACGCAGCAAGTCGCTCTACCCCGACCACACCTCAGACAATCCTTTTATGCACTCTTTACGAGACGACACGCGCCTCTTCCACGGCCGCAGCTCCTCTGACATTTACAAACAGTTAGCCCCCATTAAAACGCGAAACGAAAACAATCTGCGGTCCTCAGTTAAGTCTACCGCCTCATACTGCTCCAGGGATGGTCGAATACCCAAGGACATGTACTTCTCAGAGCATGTGATGCCTTATGTAGCCAACAAGACTAGTGCATACTCAGCTCCCCGTGTCCTCAATTCAGCGCAGTTCAGCAATAGAAGAGTGTATAAGAAGATACCTAGTCTTGAGTCAGATGTTTAATGGCCTCTTTGTGTAGTTTAAAGACATATATATACATATATATATATATATAAAATATACAGTATATTCACTTAGGATGCCATAGCCACCTCCATCTAAAGTCAAAAAAAAGTACCCGAAGTACTCTCTCTCTTTACAGATATCACATCCTTATATGAAACGAGTTGGCCGCATGGTGCTTGCCAAAGGTTTTCAGCATTTCAAGTTACCCAGTTGAGGCAGGGGTGGGAATTGGTCTGTTGGACTAATTGCAAACAGACAATAAGTGAGCCGCTCGCCCGTGTGATGGGTTGGAATCTGGGCCCCCTCTGCGTGGGGCATTACAGAAAACCAGTGCTGTGTAAGAAACCAGCACTCGGCTCTCGGCTCCACATCCTCTCCAGAGTAATGTGGCGCTGAGACACGATGGACTGCCCCCCTCCCCGCCTCTGGGACAGGGGTCGAGACGGGAGGGCAGGTGATGGATGTTTAGCCTCGAGGGGGTCCGGTCTGGTTGGGGCAAAACTTAAAAATAATCGCGAAGCTGCATGTGTGTCGCGAGAGCGTCGCCAACCCGGTCGGGACTCGTTTGCAGGTCTCATCATTGTGGCGATGAGAGTTGAAAGCGGCCCGTCCGCAGGTCGGGATGTCTTTGGCTAAACTGAAACATTTCTTTAGGAGCTGTTTACGGACTCGAAAGCTGAAGGTGAGCCAAGGGTACACTCATTCTGTGGCACTCAACAATGCCAACATAGCATTGTTGCTTTTATTCTAGAACTATAGATTTTCAGGGGGATTCTGGCATTTTGTTCCCCTTTAGACTTTAGCGTTAGCTTATTTCGTAGCACAATAACCATTAGTTTATCTACCCATCTTTGCTTTCTAAAGTATAATTTTGAATTTACCTTCAGGAATAGATTATTTTGCATGTATTGTTCTGGTATTGGAAAAGAACACTTACCCATATTTACATTAAAGTGAAGATGATCGAAGGCGGAAGCTTGTGCAATTAACACTTGACCTGTACTTAGGAAGCAAGGTGTGACCCTGGAAGGCACTGAAACACATCACGTAAAGCCAGTGGAGAGTGACCTGGAAAATTCTCCCTTATAAAACAGGGTACTGACTACTGTGGCAGTGTGTGTGCGAACGTTAGATGAAAGCTTGTGATCGAACTTTGTTCCACAAATCTTGTGTTCAGTGCTGTTCTGTTCTGTTGCTACACACTGTGACACTGAACAAAATGCCTCACTTGTGTTGTTGGAGACTTTATTTCTATGTGTTGTCGAAGTGGGGAGACGGGCTGTCTTTGCTGAGATGTTTCCATTTGGTCATTTAAATGTACTCAAGACTAATGCATGTCCAACCTTGGGTAAGCTTGAAGAATTGAGAGCATTGATTTACTTCATTTTTTTCTCAGTGCACAGCCAGCACACACACACTCACTTTCACACATGCACACACACACACACACACACACACACACACACACACTAAACACAATAAACACATAGACACAATTACACAGCAACCATTGGATATTACCAGGCAAACTTGATGTTCTGCAGAACTATTCAGCTATTTATTTACTGCTGTATATTATGTAAAGTACTTTGTAGAAAATTAGCAAGCTCTCCATACAACTTTTGATTTGACCACACAGCCAAAATTATGCTCCACTACTTTCTGTATAAAAAAAAAAAAACAAATACCTCAGGATGGTTTTTGTGGACTTTATATTATCAGCGGCCTGACAGCAGAGGTAACGTCCAGGATGCTCTGGCATGCCGAGCGTTGCATGCCGTACAGCTGAATCTAGCTGTCCTCTTTGTTCCAATTGTTTACTCGTCCAAGGTCTTCCAAAGGTAGCCGTCTTTTCATGCGAAACGTTATGACACATAATTAAACAAGCGGTAACAACAATAGAAAAAAAAAAGGAGCGAAAGACGTGAGGAGATGCAGTCGGGGGAGAGAAATGTGGCTTGTTCAGTCGCCCCCGCATTCAGGTCACCATGTGTTGTGTTACCCCAACCGGCATACTCAAGGCTACCCCTCAAAAAAAAAAAAAAAAATGGAAGACACACTGTTTTCCCATGAATGAATGAAGAGGCGTTATGACACATTTTAAATATATATATATAAATATCTATTTAAAAAATCAAGGATGACACTACACCATGGCCTGTACAGGGCATCATCATATCACTTTGAAAAACAGCTGCCAGTTTGGGATTTTGTAAGCGAAGTCAATCTTAGTGTTTATTTCAGCTTACCCAATGTTCTGAAATCATTTCTGTAAAACACTCATCGACATAATCATAATATTTGTCATCATTATCATTATATTTATCTTTTGAAGTGCTGCTTGAAAAAGCTAATGTGTGAGAAATATGCACATGTAAAATATCAAGTTCTAGTAAAAAAAAAAAAATGTATGAAATGTCCTTTTTTTGACTGTTTTCAGTCATTCATTGAATTCTTTCTTTTACAACCTTGTAATGACAACCCCCCACCCAATGTTAACAGATAAAATGTATTTTGAAGACATGAAGAAAAAAGAAAACATTACAGCATGCAACCCAGATGTAATGCTTTGTATGGTTTACTTTGTTTCGTTTGGATTACGTTTTTTACGACCACCATTGATTTATGTGGGGGGTATCCTCCTGTATACACACACACACGCACACACACACACACACACACAGAGAGACAAGAGGAGAATAATAATCCGGCTTCTGCCGGGTTTGGAGACAGTGGGGCGGGCAAAGAGCTGCCTTCCAACCCCCGCTGCACCCACTTCCCATCTGATCAGATTTGACAAAAGCTGTAGCCACACGTTTTTATTTTTATTTTTTCTTCTACAGGGGAAGGGGACTTTACGCTGTGGGTTGAAATATTCTTGCTCCTCGTCGCTTAGCAGGTGAGGAGGGGGAAAAAAATTGATGATGATTAAAAAAAAAAAAACACACCAGCTATGCTTTTATCCCATACTTGTCACCTGATTTACAGATTTTAATTGTGAAAGAGAAAAAAAATCAGAAGTCCTTTTTCTGAGTCTGCTGTCCCTCCAAAGATTTGACCTGTCGTTTCTTTATGTTGATCTTTCTTAACTATTGTTTGCTGTAGGAATAGAGCTTTTTCTAAAATCCTCAAAGACTTAAGGAACTATTTTGAATATTAGACACCTGTAAATGGCTTGTAAATTCATATTCAAATACATCATTATGAAATTACGATTATAAAGAGTAAACAAATATTTTTTGTGTGAATTTCACAAGTCTGTATAGTAGCACTCTTTTTTTGCTGTAGAAGTAGAATTTCAAAAAAAAAAAAAAAAATCAAACACACACTGTTCACAAAGGTCATTAAAATGTCACCTTATGTCATGAGATTTTTTCAGAAGTCTCGACTTGGGTCAGATAAATCAGGGATTGCTACCCTGGAATCTTTTTTGTCTTTTGTTGTTGTTATTGTTGTTGTTGTTATCGAAGCTTGAATAACGGGGCATGGAGGGGAGGAAAGTGTTTGGGCAAGGGCTTGGGGCGGATGGTGGCAATGGTGGGTAGTTGAGGGGATGTTTTGATTGAGATACGGATGGGAGATTTTCTCTTTTCTATGTAAATAACCTCACTGTAATTCAAGGTGAGCTTGGATCAAGCATGCCTAACAGAGAGGCATTGATGAGGGTGGGTGTGGAGGAATCAAGGGGGTGTAATGGGGTTTGGGGGTGGGGGAGGGAGGGGATGGGGATGAGGAAAATCTCACTCCCCCACTCCACCCAACCCCACCTAGGCCCCTCCAGGGTTTGGTTGGTGAGCATGTAGTCCCAACACCACTACAAAATGGCCCCCGTGTGTTCGCCCCTCCTGCTCATTAACCAAAGTGCTGATGCTTCACAGGCGCTGCTACGGCTTGTCAGGGAAGCAGTTGAACTACTGGGATTTACTTTCCACTCACTTCTCACAGTCCTCAAAGTGTACTCCAAGTGTACTTTCCTTTCTTCATGGTAACAATGTGTTCATCTGGTCTGTGTATGTTTCTTTCTTTCTTTCTTTCTTTCTTTCTTGGTTTGTTTGTTTGTTTGTTTTGGTAATTGCCACTTTTGTTTTCTCTTCAGTGGTCACAGGGGAGTTATTTCTGCTGGTTAAAGGGTGTTCTGTGTGGGATGGGGCAGGTCATGTATTGATTGCACCTGTCTGTGAAAGAAATGCCTCAGAAAATAATGTTTATTTTATGTAGCATCCTCAAACTAGACAACTATCATTCCTAGTTAATAAAGAATCTTAAGTATGAGTACTTTTTTTGTTTTTACTTTTCATAGTATAGTAACCTATGTAAATTTTAAGTATGACTTAGTCTAGACAATGTAGTTGAGTTATTAAAAATCCGTAAGCAAAATGATGCTTTTCGAACACAATAAATTAGTACTTTCTCAGTTATTGCTCATATGCCTATATGAATTAAGCTCTTTTGTCCTCTTGTCTATATGTTTGCTTTCTTTATCTGATAATCTATTGAGATTGTGGTGTGCGTGTGTGTATGTGTGAGAGTGTGAGTGTGTGTGTGTGTGTGTGTGTGTGTATGTGATAGAATACAGAGAAAAAAATAGAGGAAAAACTGGGAGACCAAAAGATCGTAATCACAATGGTAATTATTTCTGAAGAGTTCATTAACCATACAAGTGCAAAACACTACACTATAGCATATGTCCCAGAGGGGGGTAAAATATGAATTATTTCTGTTGAGCCATGTCCTCTCTCCAGAGCTGCCCTTACTGCTGCACTTCAAATGAAAATGCCCCAATCTACTCCATCCTTTGCAATGTAACCCACCTGAAATACCCCACAACCTACCCATGTGCCCCACCTGAAATACCCCACAACCTACCCCTGTGCCCTGCACTGTGTTTGTGAGTGTAATTTTTGAGGCTTTACAATGATGACGAGAAATGACTCATCAAGTTTGTTTTTGTTTTGTGTATGTGTGTGTGTGTGTGTGTGTGTGTGTGTGTGTGTGTGTGTTTCTTGATAGAAGGAAAATCCATAGCTCAGGATAAAATGTTAATAAGAGGAGGGTGAAAAACACATTAGTACAAAAACATAATAATAATAATAATAATAGTAGTATTCATGATTAGCTCAAAATTGGCTCTGACGAGATTTCTGACTGACGTGATAACGCGGGCCTTAATGTGTTGACCTAATTACTCCGCTTACACTCACTTAGTCATCTCTCTATTTTTATTTATTTAAGAAAAAGAGCTGAACAAAGAACAATAAAGCTCTTCTGTCTCCAGGGAGGTGTCCATACTGTTACTGCATCATTGAACAGTCACACACAGTATTGCTAGATGAGCAGAGAGGGAGAGAGAGAGAGAGAGAGAGAGCCTCACACACATCCTATACCTCTAACAGCTTTTCAAGCAGAACTACATACAGAGCTGCTGAGGGCTAGAATCAGAAGGATAAATTTATCCAGGTTGGCTACTCTCTGTGTGAATCATAGTGATGCAATGAGTAGAAGTGATATACAGTGCATTCATTAATTCACTGTAACCAAGCTACAGCAGTTCGTCCCAGAGACAGATACATCATCTTGTTGCAGTTTGGCCTGTTAGCTCAATGTTAGCCTTGCCCTCTTGGCTATCAGGTTCATATCCTAAAACATTTGTTGAACAACTCTAACAACTATAACAGTGACTAACATTTGCAATACTCTCTTTCAGAAAGTAATTGATGAACTAAAACAGTTAAATGATAAGAGTGGCTAACATTTTTTTAAATACTCTCTTTCAAAAAGTAGTTGAACCACTGAAATAAAATCTCTCACCATTGGGGGGGGGGGGGGGGGGGTTGCTCAATAATACTTTTAGCTCTCTCACCCAAAAGTCCTCCCTCCTCTAAGGCTTACTGCCACTCATAAGGGATTCTTCAGGTGAAAACATTAAAAATGATAACAGAAATCCTATCCAAATTAAATCATTTGACATAATGCCAGGGCAGCTAGCCTCTTCATCAATCATCCCCCAATGTCAATACCCAGATTCCCAAAACTTTTCCCCCAATTTTCTTTTAGCTTCTAGACTACCCTCCCCGCACTGTATTCACATGCGTTTAGTGGATCATTGGACTTGGTTGATCATCCCTTGAATCATATGTGACACTGTGAAAGGAGATGAACCTATTGTGTTGCTGATTTGTGTGAACGAAGTGGAATATGACCAGTGTTATCAAATACATCTTTAACCCCCCTTTGTATACACACCATTACATTTCATCTTTGTAAACTCATGAATCTATTTTTATTTCCCACTGTGGGTGATACAAGAATGCAAAAAAGTGTTTTAAAATGATCTTCATTGCACTATAGTGGGTGCTTTGAGATTTCTTGCATGCAGAAGTTTGTGTGCAATACTGTGGGCTACCTTGGTGCAGGGTCTAAAGTACACTGCTATGCCTTTGGTAGATTGAGGAATTAAAATGCCAATCCTTTGGATCACACAGACATTGTGTTAATGAAGACTACACTTACTGTACGTTTCCTATTAGATAATCACTTTGTTTTGCACAAGCTATTCATTTTGTATATGTTAAATGCAGAATTTGTTTTTTTGAACACATTTTATACTAGGGGATGTCATGTGACTATAACCACATAATACCATGTGACCTACCTAAACATTCTTTTTTTTTTTCGTATTAAAACATTATCAATTGTGTGTGTGTTGAAATGTTGATTAAACTGGGATGTATCACTTTAGAAAAAATGTTGACACAGACTCTTGCATTGATCAAATATTTCTACTATTGGCAAATTGCATGAGAAGGTAATTCAGTGGGTTGGTTTTGAACATATCTCCTAATCTCTGTGAAGTACACCTGTTCCAATCATTTGTAGCATAAATATAGATTAAACAACTGTATTGTGTTCAAAGTTTTTCTTTTCTTTTGTAAGTGTAGACCATGTTAAGGGAGTGGGTTCAGGTTGTCCTATGGGAAAATGTAAATACTGATGTTGCAGAGGAAATGATGTGCAAAGTTACATGATGTAAAAAAATGTATATAAGTAAAAGTTTCATTTTTCTAATAAAGGCTATTTCTGCCAATTTCTATGAATAAAGCATTTGTAGCTGACTGCTTGTGGAGCCTGACCATGCATTCAGCTGTGCCATGCATTTGTGTGTGTGTGTGTGTGTGTGTGTGTGTGTGTGTGCATGCGTGTGTGTGTGTGAGTATAATAGACAGCTATTGTAATGTCAAATGATTTGTATGTGCTCTAATAGCAAGAGATTTCATACTCTTACCATCTTCCTGACCTGACCTGTAAGTATGCAAGTGTGTGTGTGTGTGTGTGTGTCAGGGGTCTCTGCCCCTTAGCACAGTCAGCTGCTGTGGCAGGATCAGGGAAAACCACACTGCTCTGTGTTCCAATAATAAAGGGGTGTGTTTTCCTCTCAGGTAAAATGGCCACCAAACGAAGGGGAATAAAGGTCCTCGTATGTTTCGGCTGCTGTCACTTCCAATCTCATTACCCACACCAACAGAGAGAGAGCTGTATGTGTCTAACGAAGAATAATAAATAGCTTAACTCGATATTAATTATGACAGCAGCTGCACTCAATCAGACAGTGTTATGGTGTTTTTCAAAGATGTTGAAAGACTTTACAAAAAAAATTCACATTAACATAAAATGACTGTATCCCCACCAAAAAATAATCCGCCTGTCTAATTATAACTTTCTCTGGCCACAGTGTATTGTTGCCAGAAAAGTTATTGATCAAATTATACTGACTTATTGACGCTGACAGTATCTTCTTGCTTCACTAAATTTCTGTTTTCTGTGGAAGGCATATTACTCTGCTTTGTCCATTTTTCTTTCGTTCTTCCTTCGTTCGTTCTAACCTTTTGTTTTCTTTCTCTTTTTCTTTCTTCTTTGTGCTTTCTTTCTCACCGGCCAACCACTTTGTTTGTCCTATAGGGTAGTGAGCACACGCTGGGCCATCAGTCGGAGGCCTGATAGCACTGTGCCATTGATGAGTGTCCAAGGCTGACATTTGAGTGGTACGCACAGCTCGGCTGATATCAGCAGACTTCTGCTGGCTCACATGCGGCTCAGTTAAAGGCAGACCAGGCAACATTTTGTGCTGTTTTTAGGTTAATTCACCAGCTTCATAGTCACATTACTGACACACTCATTACTGGGTGAATGAAGGCTCTCTCACCTCCCTTTACTGCTTCTTTGCACAGTTACAACACTTGCAGTTTGAATCTGGCGCCAACAGTGCTGATGCTGTCAGACGAAACCAAAAACACTTTACCCTGTCAGTCAACACAACTGTTTAAAAATTATCCATCACTGGTTATATGTAATCTATATGTAATCCATATGTAATGGTAAGAATTTACATAGTTGGCGTTAGTTTAAAAAAAAAAACGGCGACTGTAAGAGGAGCGCTATAGGTTAAAAATGACAGGCTTGTCTGATATGCCTTTAACTCACTGAATCGAAGGAACCATTGCACTTACATTTATGCATTTAGCAGACACTTTTATCCAAAGTGACTTACATCTGTCAGCTATCAATTTCATCAGGGCCAGTCTCCCCTAGAGCAACTTAGGGTTAATTGTCTTGCTCAAAGGCAAAATGGTGGCAGTTACCAACCCTTATCAGTTAGGGGACACATTGTGTCATTGTTTGGTTCAAACACCACAAGGTTCAAGTCATACAAAAGGACAATGACTATACACATGACTACAGGTCTGATGGGTTTTGATCCTGGCGTTCTAGTAGTAGTAAAGTATAGATGTGTAAGGGTGCGGAGGCTCAGCTGACAAGATCAACAATCTTACATGTGAACCCTGGTGCTAATGGAGACCCAGGTTTGAATCCAGCCTGTGGTCAGTTGCTGATACCACCCCATCTCTCTCTTTCTCTTGCACTTCCTGCTTCATAGTCCTCTCTCTACAGTCCTTAGGCAAAATAAATGCCATAAAATAAATCTTGGAAAAAAAAAACACCTATGGGTGTGTATTTCCTTGGTAAGAGTATTCATAAGAGTTTCATGCTTCTGTTTAACTTCAGATCTCATGCTTACATGTAAGGTCAATCGCTTGTTGCTGGGTCTGGTTCCCTGGTTACTTGAATACTGTTTAGATAAGCTTCACGCTAATACTGTTGACAGTCATGGCCTCCCGAGAAACCATTCAGTTGAATTATAGTTTAATAGTTTTACATATCATACAGTTCTTACAGCTCTTCCTCTAGTAGAGTATAATTCACTTTTCAAGGTGAATTATTGAAATCAGTTTGAATGTCAAGACCCTATCAGTTTTGCCATTTCGATCCATGTGAACATAGATCCATAAACACTGACAAACACACACACAAACTCTCTCTCTCTCTCTCTCTCTCTCACACACACACACAAACTCTCCTCTCTCTCTCTTTCTTAACCCCCACACACACACATACACAAACTCTCTCACACACATATATCTGTATTCTGTGTGCTGTTGCTGGGGGGAAGATGAGATGAATGCCTGTAAAGGAAATGTTTTATTGATTTGACCACAAATGACTGCTTATGCCTGCACACAGCTTGCATGTCTAGATGAGCTTTGGGTTTGCTAGGAAGCAAAACTGACTCACCCATTTCACCTTTGCTATATAGAGCACTGAAAAGACCAATCCTATAGCCATCTAAATAAATGAGAGTCTATGTCTGACCGAGAGATTCAGACTGATAGGTATTTAAACAGGTGAGCTGAATGCTAAAAATGGTGGGGTTACATGTTTTTATATTAGTTCCAATTAGCATTGCAATTTTTACATTGAACTTAATATAATTAGTCAAAAAAAAAGTTTATAAACTGCTGCCTCATCCTTTTAAACATCTGGATGGGTCATTATTTGTTATTTTCGGGAAGTAAAACAGCAAAATAGTTTGTCCACAACAAACCCCCAAAACACACACACACACACATACACACACACACACACATACACACATTGACAAATGCAGAACATAGTGAGGCAAAATCTATTACCCTTTCTAAGGAAATAGTGTGTCTTGAGACAAATCCACGGAGTGGGGCAAGGCACGGGGACACAATGAGCCCTGCGGGCAGCGGAGCAGACAAAAACATGCCATGACAGCAAAAGAACACGCCAGCATCTGCGAACTCACAGCTCCCACTTCCTCCTCTTCTTTGCCAGATGAACCACTCTGGCCTCAGATGTGCCTTTGTGTTTTTTTCCTTCTTTTCTTTCTTTCTTTCTTTCTTTCTGTCTTTTTTTCTTCCTCTGTCCTGCTCTATGTTTCTTTATTGTCTCTCTTTCCGTGGCTAAAAGCAGACTGTATTCAGCACGAATGGCTTAAAAGGCCACAATTAATCACAGAGTGGCACGCGTGGGCCTGGCAGCCTTGAAGTTGTAATTAATTACTTAAAACTGGCTGACGAAAAAGCTTCCCACAGATAGATGGGTCCGTGTAATGAATTTCCTGTGATAAAATGGAGGTTCTTGGGTAGATGTAGCTCTCTCTCCTTTGCCTCCGGTTCCCTGGGCTCCCCTACTGTCTCGCTGTAGACACAGTGCCCATGGAGTAATTTGTTGTTTGGAATCACATTTAGGGGACAGAGGCTAAATTACATTGTTTTTGTTTCCTTTTATTTTGTATTTTTAACCCCTGATGTTCTGTGAATAATACCACACATGAGGTAGGTGCTCACTGCCTCCTTGTATGCAACACTGCTGTCTGTGTTTACAAATGGCTGTCCTATGGATCATGGCTGTGTCTCCATCAGTGTGAATAGTCACATTCTGGTTGTCCACGATTCATGTAGAAAACAATAGGAATTCAAACAGGCCAGTGTTTGTTTTTTCATTTCATTTCATAGCTTCAATAAAGGATTGCGTAGAAGACAGTCTCCCATCAAGGATCAAGTTGTTTATTTGTCACATAGACTGAAATACTAATATAAGACGTAGTGAAATTGCATAAATGACAGTATTAGCTCAATAAGAGAGAAAAAGAAAGATACAGCTAAAACAAAAGCAAATAAATGGGCATCAGTCCACATGGGATCAGGGATCCATCGTTCTATAAAAGTAGCAAGAGTTCAAATACCTGTCTGTGTCTGTGTGACTCACCACACGGCACAATAAAAAGAGGGGAACAAAAGCCGGAAGTGAACTGGGTCAGAATTATGGATTGCAGCAGCTGACTCCATTGGAAATGATTTAGTGCCACTGAAGCGGACTTATTTGGGTATATGGGACGTGCTGCAGTCAAGTCCATGCCTGTTAGCCTCCACCCTCCTGTGTTGTGTGTGTGTATGTGTGTGTGTGTGTGTGTGTGTGTGTATGTGTGTGTGTGTATGCTTAGGTGGCTCTCGGTCCAGCCTCTGGCTCCCTGACTGCTGCAGCATTAGCTCAACATTTAGCATTAGCTTCAGTGATGCTGCTTCTTCTGCTGCTGCTGCTACCTCCTCTCCACTGCACTGATGATGTCACCCTGTGCCGAGCCCCTCTCGTGGGTCTTGGCGGGGACAGCGCCTCATCATATGTGTTTATGTAATGCAGTCAGCTCACCAGGCATCAGAGAGAGGAGGAAAGACAGAGAGAAGGAGGGAGAGAGAGAGAGAAAGAAAGAGACAGAGATTGAGAGAGAGTTTGGTTGGATCATGTAGATGTTGATGTTTTTTGTTCTGTGTTATACTCTTGATCAGAAGCACAGATCTAACATCCCCCTCCTTATTTCTACACAGAGTGGGAAGGAGTGATTGAGTTTGTTGTTGTTGTTGTTGGTATTCTTTCCTTCTTCTTCCTCTTCTCCTCTGTGGCTGTGCATTATTCCACTACAAGCAAAATGTGTCTAAGTATTTCAGTATAACTGCATCGCCTTTATTCTCAAGTAAGTGCGGCACATGATTCTGTCGCTCTCCCCCTCTCTAACACACACACACACACACACACACACACACACACACACACACACACACACACAGACTTCTATCTTCTCCTCCTCCCACCTCCACGCCTGGGAAATATGCCTTCTTGCCAAGCTCCCTCCAAACAGGGAGAAGAGGCATGTGTAAGAGAGAGGCTGTGTGTGTGTGTGTATGATGTGTAGCAGTATCATCAGGCTGCAAAGCAAGCGAATGCTTCAGGCCCGCCTCAGCCAGCTTGCTTGCTTTGCTCATAAGAGCAGGCATGCCGCATTCAGAGTGCAACTGAACGAACGAACGCCATTCTCTGGTGGAGGGCTGATGTGCCCCAAACACCGTGAGCTAAGTGGGTTGAGACATGCGGCAAACCCTTCCTTCGTGCAGGGGTTAGCTGGAGACAGAGTCATGATCTGTGTAAATGAGAGCTCTGTATATTATTTACACACTGAATCCCACTCTCAACCCATCATGCACAAACACACACACACACACACACACACATGCTTGTCCCCTTTTGTATAACTGGTCTTAAAAAATCCTGACCCATGCCAGCACTACAAAATATCACTTGTCATTTTGGCTACAAGCTCTGTTTGAGTGATAGACTATGATGCCATTATTTTCTGCCTACTCCCATTTTTTTCTGTCCTTTAATTTTACACTGAACTGGTATCGCCCGCATTCGGCTATCACAAGGCATTGGATCAGCCACGGTCGAGGGCGCAGCTAATGCTTGTTTGTGACTGAGCAGGAATCCATGCAGAATGAGCACATTTGACCATCCGAGGCAAGCTCCAATGCCTTTTTGGGCAAAGAGCTGGCAGTTGTTTACATGTGACATTAAAACCCCCCATGCGATCATGAATTCACATGTATGTGTGTGTGTGTGTGTGTGTGTGTGTGTGTGTGTGGTGTGTGTGTGTGTGTGTGTGTGTGTGTGTGTGTGACAAGGGGTCATTTAGCAAGTGAGATATTGACATTTCAAACAGGCACATTGACAGTTTTGTCTCAGCCTTTTGTTTTAGAGGTTGACAGGCTATTGAGTTTTTTTTTAGGCACATTGAAAACCTTCTGGCCACTCCAAATCTATGTACTATGTACTAGGGAGGCACAACAGTCTTAATCACAATAGGAATTCCCAGCTATTTCCAGGCATAAACGGTAATTCCCAGCTAAACCAGGGAGCCTACACTTGCTATCAGTATTAATAACAGGCAGGCTACACCAGGCATGCAACTTGTTCACTATGCGGACGGCAAAAAATAGCCATATAGCCAGGCTACACTGAATATGCAACTGATATTAGTTTCATTCTTGGGAGATAAAAGTATTTTTGGAAAACAGGTTTGATTTTGTGAAATATGTACACACATACTGCGTCTGCTTTTGCCAGCTCAATTCATTATAGTAGAAGCCGATAATAGAATGTTTCTGGTCCATGGCCAGTCTAGCCTAGCTTGGTAATAAAACCAGGCCCTTAAACTCGAGTGGTCAGATATGTTCACTGATATGTTGACACAAAAATCATCAGCTTGTTTTGCTTTAAACTCTCAGGTGGAAGTTTACATATGGGTGTGATGGTCCACAACTGGGAATGAATGGTCAAAAACCTGTTGGAAACAACATTTTTTGTGTCAGCGTATCAGTGAACATTACGGACAAGTAATGCAGATTAAGCCTTGAAAGAGTAAATAGGAAATGCATTACTTGTGTCTATGCTGCATTGTATGTCATACTGATGGGTTGATTTAACACCTGACCTTTTTAAATTAATAGCATAGCAGTACTATCCCTGCAATTCTTTTTTTTTTCCAATTTGATTTTGCTTATTCTTCTTGAAAAGACTGCAAACAACTAGAAAAATGCCCATAACACAATATTAATCAGCTAAATAAATCATGTCAAACAACTACAAATAGCTTCTTCAAGTGCAATGGATAGAGAGCAAGTGAGAATATCTACAAGTCGGGAGGGTGTTGAGATGTAGTCCTACTGCAGCGATGCACTGAGATGAAACCTACAGTAGCTTTTTAACTTTGCCACTGATGCTTGTGTTTGAATGTTTGTTGCAATGTTGTCGTCCTTCATACCCAAGCACTTGCTGTATTTTTAAATTTTGGGGGTAATTTAGTTAGCGGTCTAATGGTCTCCGGAGACTAGCATTCTGTTTGTGAGCATATGGGCTAGGTCTCTATGGTGCAAAACATTTGGGAGAGAAGAAATTCCAATTAGGGGGTTGGAGATGTTTTCACAGCCAAGCTATTATTTTCTCTCTTTCTATCGTTATATTTAGACGGTAATGAGTGAGACAATCATATTTATAACATCTTTTTCTTCGCCTGGAAGTAATTCAATTTGATTAACTGGAAGAGAGTATTATCTCATTAACTATCATTTCTTGGTGTAATTAAAGGGGCTATCAAGGCATGTTATCAAAAGGCCCTACAAGTGAGGACGTTTAATGTTTCTTCTGAGTGAGAATTTTCTAGAAGGGGTGTACAACTGAAATCAATGTCCTTATGCTCTTCTTTTCTTCCTCCTTCTTCCCCTCTTCAGAAAGAGAAGAAATTTTACAATGTTGTACTGCAGACCTTGCTGCTGAGATTAGCTTAGCGTGAAATTAAGTGTATGCTGGACCACTATCACCTCTTTCATTTGTTTTTTGTGTGTGTGTGTGTGTGAGTGTGTGTGTGTGTGTGTGTTCCCTGAGCACCTTACCTCCTCACATCTCAACCACTCAGTCGCTTGCTCATGTCCTGGGCGAGGCTGCAGAACACCACGTGCTCTGCCTTTAATTAGTGCCCCCTCCAAAAAAAAAAAAAAAAAAAAAAACTGCTTCCCTGGCAGTAAAGTCAACACAGAGATTGAGGAGAAGAGTTACTTTGCTCTCTGCTCTCTGCTCTGCTTGGCTCAGAGTTTGATCAATTCAGCCCTATTCTCCTTACTGCAGGTTCTTTCGTACCCCCTCAGAGAGTGTGAGAGAGAGAGAGAGAGCTCCATGCATGTTAATGCCTTTGAGCCATGGTACTGCGCACTTTTCCACTCAACTGCTTAAGAAAGCAGGAAGTTTTTTTGGTGGTGGTGGTGTGTGTGTGTGTGTGTTTGTGTGTGTGTGTGTGTGTGTTTGGTGCTGGTGATGGGTGCAGGGGCAAATTTGGGTGCATGTGCACATTCTTTTATGAGAAGAAGAGAAGGAATTGATGGATGAACTTTATTCATTGCCGGAGGTGTGGAGGGTTTGAGAGAGATTGTGAAATAGGGGCTCAGAGGGAGAATAGAGATGTGTGCAATTCCTCTGGACAGGAATAACGACTAACAACAGATAAAAATGTCTGTATATTGCTGTGTGTTCAGCCTTTAGAAAAGAAAGTAATGTGTAAACATGTTTAGGCTCTTCCTCAGGTCAGGCTAAAACCCCACACAAATGCTAACAACAAAGTTGAAAGTTGTCTTTCCTAGTTCAGCTCATCCTTGCATGTGTTAGTGTGTTAACACTGGGAGGAAAAAAAAAAACAAAAAACACTCTTTTTTTCCCCAGCATAATTGCGATTTATATGAGGCTTGCAATAAATGAGTTTGCTGAATCATTATAGAGCAAACCTGTTTTTAAATGCAATTGTGCTGACGATAAGCACTTCTTAGGTTTAATGTCCTCTAGTTCTGTGGAAGAGCAGCTCAGCCTGTGAAGTAATTACCTGCGTCAACCATAGGCCTGTGAGCCTCTTCCATTTCCTCAAGGGTTCACCAGAAACCAAACTCCCCTGCATATTCTCAGCTGTACTGGAAATACACATCATTCCAGCTCTTAATGTTGCATCCAGACTAAGCATGCTAATCCAATTAAAGACAAGCCGCAGAGGAAAAACTATGCCCCTCCAAGGCTGTTGTCTGGGATTTTATCAGGAGTGCAAACAGCTGGCTTTTCGGCAACTCCCACATTTTTCACATCGTTTTGGGTGACTGGTGTGACTTGTGCAAATTAGATTTTTTTTTCCTATATTAGGATAGAAATGAATCAAGTATTTCTTGTTCAAAGTTGTCCAAAAGATTGATACATGTATTTGCATGTGCCCGGGAGCACCTTGTAATGAGAATCGGATATATTTCTCTGAATTTTCCTTGGGACATTCTATTTCCACAGTCAATATCATCAAAGTCATAAGTAATGTTTTAGCTTCAAAAATAAATTGGGACAAAAGTGGGTTTTCTTGTATTTTAACAAGAACAGACCACCAAAGTTGGGCACTGTCCCTGGAAATCGGGGTCATCTGGTCACCCTACACAGAGGGCAGAGGCGACAGTAGGCTATACGCTTTGCTTACGGATAGCCATTTCACACATCATAACGGATGTCCATCGGCAACAGCAGGCATATGGATAAAGTTTTGTTCATCATGCAACTATTTCTGGATGAAACTGGCTCTGTTGACGTCATCAAAAATAAAATCAGGATTAAGGTCAGATCGATCGGTTCGTTATGCCTCCCATAACGTGTCAAAAAATAGCCTTGGCTATTCAGGAGGAAGGCACATCTGTCTGCTGTTGAGCAGGTATAGAACTGTCTAAACTGACTACTTTGGGCCTATCATGGGAAGAAAATTATGTCTGTAAATTAATTTAATGTGGTCTGTTGTTTATGTAGTATAGGAAATGATGAATTTATTGTAGCAGCTGATAATTTATGTCAGCATCATTTGCATTGTAGCTATTAGCAATGTGGCTAATCTTTAACACCTGGTGAATTTTACATTTGGATTACCCACCAGCTACATTCGATTTTATTATCATCCTACTATGTTTGGATTCGACAACGCTGGCAGTGCAGCAACTTGCCCTTTCAAAAGAAAAAAAAATG
The DNA here is from genome assembly GCA_015244755.2 of Tenualosa ilisha. Classification (NCBI taxonomy): domain Eukaryota; kingdom Metazoa; phylum Chordata; class Actinopteri; order Clupeiformes; family Clupeidae; genus Tenualosa; species Tenualosa ilisha. Next base: position 297,100 of record PYXC01000631.1, on the reverse strand, counting down.
TCGGAATTAAAATGCATAAGCCTACTGAGTATCTAAACAGCAGTTTTAGGGGAATTATTTGTGGTTCACTTCCAAAATGCACTATTTTGGACAAAAAAGGGTTGCACTGGATGTAGATTTCAGAGCTCAAACATTGCTACAGAGAAATGCCTTAAAGACACTTAGGGTCGTTGTTGGTTGTACACGCTCAAGGTAGGATGGTTTGGCAAGATGATGATGATGGTGCGGTAACTCTGACACAGAATAAAGCTATATCATGACTCCCTACACTCTGTATTAAACACCCCTGATACGCCGGCCCATGCCCACTGCCTCTACACTGCACACCTCTACACATTAACACATTGGATTGATGTTTCGGATAAATCTAGTGCATCCCATAATACATACTTGGAATACATTCCAAGCACTGTTTTCTGCAGAAGAGTTTCAAGGATGGATTTTGATGGGACAGCATATTGCTGGTATCATTCATTATATAGCCTTGAAAATATAGAGTTTATGTACGTATATGTCACACATTTTATAGTGCTTAAAGTTGAGGACATTCTGAAACATATTGGTATATATTCTAGTAGTCAAGTCAGTTGTATCTGCTCTACAGTCATTCTATTGTTTTATGCTGTGCACAGAACGGAAATGCATGGGCAGCTCCTCTATCTTGTCTTTGTCTTTGTTGAAAACTGTTCACTGCTTGTTTCTGTTGCTTTCACAGACATGAATCACTGACTACATCTTAAAATGACAGGAGATATTTCATTGTTCTGGGCCTGATGCTCCTAGATCACACTTTGTCAGATTAAGTCGACATGAAAACTCTGTGTGAGTGAAATGTAAGGAAAACTATGCAAATCCTTGGGGAGGAGGTTAACTGCTTGACCATATTTCATCCCCACCCCTTCACATTATTGAATTGGATGATTCATCGCTCTCTAATATGACTCAGATTACAAAAATACTCTGTAAGAAAGGACTCGTGGGGACATCTCAGCCTTGAAGTCGTGTACAATGATGCCCACCTGTGCTTTTTTGGTGTTCTGTACAACGTCAGCTGTCAAGGAACTCAATGCATTCAGTCCACGCACTCCCACAGTCACGTCAGATCACACACACACACACACATACACATTACACATACATACATAATCAGAGAGACGAGATGATGGTGGATTTATTAATATAAAGGCTTTTTCAAACATTTTTGTTCATGACTGTGGTAGTCATCGTACTGCCAGTTTATGTCACACACAGAAAAGATACCATGGCAGCCACTAAGCTTTAGCCTTCTCAGTTCAAAGATTATGTGCACTAGTCTGTGCTTAAAGGTCAAGCACCAGTATGAAATCCTTATATTAGAGACATACTGTAGATATGCATTTGAGAGACATTGCAATGCACCCAAATTTTTTAACTGTGGAATACAAAGCAGTTTGTAAGCATGCATGATCTGTGGAACGTAGAATTTCTGGGTGAACAAACTGTCAAGTGTTTATACGATGTGTTCTTTCACATCAGCTGACCGTGAACTAAACTGTCTCTTCGCCCCCGTCCACGATCTGCACTTTTGCCGTGTGATATTTTTACTCTGGTTATCGTTACTTATTGTTCCAATGACAAGATTATGTGGGATTAATTCGGGGGCCTATTAAGACATCCTCTGTGCGCCAGAGTCAGGGACTTTGCCCGTGCCCATGCTAAGACTGGATGACAACACTGCTGGAGCTGGTAACAATAGCAACAGGAAGAGAGAGAGTAGGAAGAGGCTGAAAAAGAAAAAAAAGGGAGTTGTGTTTTTTTATTTTGAGGAAGGGTGAGGTGGGGTGGGGTGGGAGGTGGGGGTGTAGGGGTTATAAATCTAGCCGGTGTCTCCAGAAAATATGAATTTAAATACCATAGTTTTGGATGTTTTCCTGGAATAGATATTTTCATTATTCCATGAGCAGATAGTTATGCCGACTGCTGTGATGTCATTGATCAGATTACCATAATTTGATAAAAATGATTATTAAAATGATTATTAACAATGGCTAATACATTGATTTAGCAAAATATCTTCATTTATGAGGTTAATACATGGGTGAGGGCTGTATACAGGATTGAATTTTTTTTTTCATTATTCTACTTGATCTGATCTGAGTCAATCAGTCAGGTAATTTTTAGTAAACTGAGATCAATACATAGGTGAGGTTAATACAAGGCTGAGGTCAATGCATGGTTTTGTTTTTTAAGTTTGCATAAGACACTGACCTGAGGTTTATACATACTCAGCAGTGCCATCACAGTATGGTTTGGTAACTGCACTGCTGCAGAAAGGAAGGCCCTTTAGAGGATTGTGAGGATGGTTGAAAAGATCCCTTGCTCTCCGACATCTACAACACCCACTGTGTGAGACTCAACACTTATAGACTTATAGACTCAACACACCCATCCCATGGACTGTTCTCCTTAATGCCATCAGGGAAGAGGTACCACAGTGTAACCGCCCGCACCTGCAGAATGGGGAAGAGCTTCTTCCCTCAAGCAGTCAGACTGTGAAACAACAAAACATGACACATTTATTCACACTGAACTGAATGCACACCTGCACTTTTTCTGTGCTGCTAAATATTATATTCTACCTCCACCCCACTGTGAATCTATCTACAAACAATCAGCGGTCTTTATAAGTCTGCCTATGCCCTGTCTTGCTGTCTGTTGTCTGAACTTGCACTTTTATATTTATATTGTATGTGCACTAAATGTTGCCTAACTGCGCTAAATGTAGCCTGTCTCAAAAGTGTTCCATGTATCTTAATGTGGCGCCACTTGACTCCATGGTGAAACATTGTTTTGTCTCACTATATACAGTGTATATGGCTGAAATGACAATAAAACCCACTTGACTTGACTACATGGTGCAGATTATATTCAGGAAATTGCTTTCTTTAACACAGAAAAAGACAGACTATTTTCTTTGAGTGAGCAGAATTAAGAACTGGGGGGCTGGTGATTAAGAAGGTGAATATAAGTACTCTGTGGATAGTACATATTAGATGTGGAGGCAGAGATGTTTTATACCTGCTCAGAGGCTAAATAAACTCACAGTGGTTCACAGCATCGGGATTATAGCTGGATTTGTGACCACCGACTGTAGGCTATATAAAACAAAGCCATTCCTGTCTTTTTAAACACAAAGCGGTAAATGACTAGGAAAAAAGTGGTTATCAAACCAGATTATTAAAGGTGCTGGCGCAGATGATGGGTGGCTATCATTGATGTATCTCCATCCCCAAACTCAATTCTGTAGGGCTAATTCACCATTTCTGTTTAGCCAACTGGATAAATCATTGCCCTCAGCATTTTTTGGTGACGTCAGCTGTCAACAGAATTTAGATTAGTCTTCATTAGCCACATCCCTAAGCTAACTAAATGCAATGAGGAGGTCCAGGTGTCTGTGTGTTTGTGTGTGTGTACAGGGATATGAGGAAAGCTTATTGTCACATGCATATAGTTACTGGGTGTAAAAAATTAAATAGGCCTAAAAGGGCTATTCTGAGTCAGGCTATCGGCTTCTTTCAAATAGACCACATCCTGTGGCTGAATGTTTGAGGGATGTTATGTCAACGTGTGTGTGCGTGTGTGTGTATGTGTGTGTGTGTGTGCACATGCATCTGTGTGTGTGTGTGTGTGTGTGTGTGTGTTGGGTTTGGCAGTGTGACACCAAACATAAAATGCCCTTTCTCTCTCAAACGGCATGTAATACAATAAATTGCAGCCCTGAGAGGAAGCACTGGAGCAGCTTCCCCTTCACGCCGTCGTGTCATCTGAAATTTGGCACGTTTGTTGGGAAACAGAGCCCCAGATGTCTGCAGCATTGGAAAAGTAGGTCAGGATGGAAGTCAGTCAGCATGAGAGCAAAGATACGACGCCGAATATCAGACAGGTGTAGCGAAGATGCCTTCTCTGATAGCACGATTTAAAAAAAAAAAAAAAAAAAAAAAACCCTTCTTGTCTAACACGCTTAGACTGTTCTGCTTCCTTTTGTCACGCCTCAGCGCTTATCTGTTACCAACATGAGTGGTCATGTTCATGTCAGCATGTGAATTCATATGATAAGTGTAGCACTGAATGCTTGAATGATAACTGCCAACATTGTCAGTGTGTTGTAGCTCAAGAATCTCCTCTCATGTTTGTTGCTGTTGAAGGTGAATATCTAAGCTATCTTAAGGCTCTAACACTTATCACTGAGAGATACACTGGACAGTCTAAAAGAAGCTAAAAAATGGTTCTGGTATAACTTGTGAACTAAACTGTGACCTACATACAATAAATACTTAGGAAACAAGCCTCCATAAGAAGCAATTTATTTCTTAGCCTGATGGATGTTAATGAGAAATGCTAATTTCTTGAAGACTTCAGCATTAACTTTTGCATGTGAGTCAGTGTGGTGGTAGCTTAAAACTTTTAGTGCTTCCATGTTGAATGCACTGAGTGAGCAGCTCACTATGACTGGTGAGTTCAAGGTTGATGTGTTGCCATCCTGCTGAACTCTCCTTGGCTCTGAGTGCCGGATGGAGGAGGGTTGACCCAACAGTGCTCTGGTCAGAGGCATATTCCCTTTTGATGTGTTAATATCAGCAGACCATTTTCTTAAAAAAATAAATAAATACAGAAACTTTGCCCATCTGAGTTCAGCTTGGGAAGCTATGCTATTCAGCCAGTTGCTGAGAGTATGAAACAGCACTTCAAGCTGTGCATACTTTATGATTCCCCAAATGTTACCCATTCTCTTGTGTCTTAGATGCTAAAATGTTAATAGATGTGTGTGTAGATGTGTGTGTATCCAGTGGAACTGTAACTAAACAAGGCATTCTGAACACAAACACAATAAGAGATAACAAATATTGTTTAGAGATGAGCTTGTCTCAATTACAAAACAAAAATGTCACATAATATTTTATCCATTAAAATGATTCAGTTTCAGTTGACATTTTTCCCAGTTTTTTCACTTCTCTTTGTTGTTATCTGTCCTCTCAGGCTTTCTCTCTCTTCCCTCTGTTGTTTCTGTCTGTTATTTCCCAACAGCCACTATGTCAGATGCCACACTGACAGCGTTGCTTTGTAACAGTGCTGATGTTTGTGTCTTGTAAGGTGAACCAAGATCATGTGTTCAAACTTTGCAGGTGTGTGACAAACCCAACGCCTCTGCCCTCCTCCCCTGCTGGAGCAGACCCGTTACCTTGTCTCTCACACCCTCACCACCATTACGGCATTACAGAAGGGCAACCCTGAAATGAATCTGCTTCTAAACATCTGGGCCGCAGTCATTATGCAGGTATAAACCTAGTGCCATCTGTTCTCACATACGTTAATTATCATTCGCAGTTCTTCCGACTTCAATCATTCTGCATTTAACAAGCTGCGCCGGCTTTTACTCGTGCTCCCTTTGTTTGTTATTTTAAAAGAGAAATGATTTCAACCGCTGCAAATTCTGATGCTGTCAGAACTGAGGGATGTGCTGTTTTTTTGTTTTCTCTTTTCTTTTTCTCTGTTATCTCTTCTCCACCACAAGGATTTTTTAATATTGTGCATTGGTGAAAATGTGAAAGTCATCTATTGTCTCAGGAACTTGTTGGAGATGGCTGAGTTGACTGTAGGTGACGTGAGTCAGCTGGACCTTATAAGCTGGGGGTGTGTTCAGTTTTGAGGATGGCACAGCAGAGTATGGGTCAAAGAAACCCAAACTCATCTGTATAGTGGCTCTCGTGCAAATTCAAAGAGACAGGAGGCCATGTAGAGGACAGCTGCTCTCTGCCAAACACACACACACTCACACATATACACACACACACAGAGCAGATGGACAGGACTCTGAGCACTGACCTGAGATGGATACACACACACACATACATACACACACACACACACAAAGTGAAAATGATAGGGAAAGAGAGACAGACAGACAGGCACACACACACACACACACACAGGAGTTTTATGCACAGAAATACTGTGCTTTGAAGCAAAAAACTGAGATGGTAAGCCTTGATAGTAATGCTCATACAAATAGAGAGAGCAAGGGAAAGAGAGAGAGAGAGAGAGAGAGAGAGAGAGAGGGAAAGATAGCGAGAGAGAGAGGGAAAGAAAGGGAAAGAGACGGAGAGAGAGAGAGAGCGAGGGAAAGAGAGAGAGAGAGAGAGTGAAGGAAAGAGAGGGAGAGAGAGAGAGAGAGAGAGAGAATAGGAAAAGAGGCACTGTGCTGTGATGCAAAAGGGAATTGCTAAGACATCCAGCAACAGAAAATACACACATATACCCTCTCAACACACACACACACACACACACACACACACACACACACACACACACACACACACACACAACCAAGTCTCACTGTTGTTGTCAATGTGACTCCCCATCAGTTGAAGTTCCCATTTCTCATTTAGATTGGTCCTTCACACATTCATATACCCCAAGCATTCAGAAATGGGCAAATGGAGCTTTTATTTCTTGATAAATAGAGATGCAAATTGTCACATATTCATTCATGGGCAGAGGGGAGAAAAAATATATCGCCTTAGAGGATAGAAAGTCAATCTCTCTCTCTATCTTTCTCTCTCTATATCTGTAAGGCTGATTAGATCAGCCTTGATTTTGCGTTCTGTTTTGAGCTGAGAGACTGCATCTGATTGAGTGAAGACCTATGATTCATCACAGCCTTTAGCAGGCGTAAGGATCACTCTGCTGGCAAATAAAAAGAAGCATCAATATGGAATGAAATTACCCCCGGTGCCCAATGCAGTTGCCGGATGTCCGAGACAGCCATCAATTATAGACCTTCTCAGTCACCGGGAGGAGAAATGATCACGTCCGATTATGCCCAGTGAACTCGCCTAATTCAAAAACAGCTCGTCACCCTGCACACACAGATACTTAAAGTCTGGAGCAATGACATTAAGTCATTGGCAGTGTAGTGGTGAAACATAAAAGAAACCTAACCAATATCCATGCACAAAAATACCTGCATCTTCTTCACATGACGGCATGATGAAGTGTCACAGGCGATATATCCACATACCACGAGCTTGCGCATGGTAATAACGTGACTGTCATTATTGATGGGCTTCATTTGTGCCTGTGGCATTTCAGTTCATGGCCCTATGCACATAAAATATTCTGATATGCATATATATATATATTAGCCCTTTTCTCCTTTAATTTAAAATGAAAAGATGCATTATGCTTCTCCTCCTCTCTCTTTCTCCCTCTGTCTCTTTCTCTCATGCTTTCTCTCTCTTGCACACAGTCTCTCTCCTTTGATACCTTTCTCTCAGTCTTGTCTAAATGGATAAGTTTTCCAGCTTGATATATGGCATATTAAAACATGCTTTATGGCCTCTCATGAACTGCTGGTTTTGCCAAGTGTGCTCCACTTTTTCAATAAAAATCTCTTCTGTTCTGGGTTGAAGAGGGATGGTGTCAGTGGCAAGGGCAGAGGAGTCCTGGCTCTGACTGGTCCGGTTTCCTTCAGTCAGGCACATAAAAATGTCATTTTTCTTCATCCTTTGTCCACATTTCTCACGTCATCCCGGAGAACCTGATGAAATGTCAGCTTGGAGGCTGGGAGAACCTCACTGGACATATATTTGTCTTCTGAGAGCTGACTTCAGAAAATTGTAATATTAAGACTTCAACACTTCAAGACTTGTCATTGAACGGCTGCCTGTACAATGAAGTTTACCAGCAAGACCACATAGGTGCATGGAAGAGAAAGAGTAAAAGTGTCAAGTACCAGGGAACAATAAGAAGAGGGGGGGTCTATACAAGGGTGCTGGGGAAGAAGTGTCATGTGTCAAGTCCAAAAAGAACATTGAGAAGAGGGGGGAGTATCCGAGGGCATTATATCTAATGCCAATATGAAGGGGAAGGGCTGTGTTCAGAGCAGGGGTCAGCAACCTTTTTGACATGTAGTGCCAATAAGAAACGGTTTTGTTCTTTTGTGTACCAATTAACACACCACTTGTTTTTTACTATGCATTATTATGGCCTTACATTTCCAACATGAAAATCTGTTGAATCCTACGACAACCAACAACACACACACACACACACACACACACACACACAGACACACTGACTGCCCAAGGGTAGAAGCTGTTCTTAAGTCTGTTTGTTTTTCATCTGAAGGATCTGAACCTTTCCCCAGAGAGCAGCATGCTAAACAGGTGATGGTTGTGATGAAAGTGGTCTTTTATGATCGCCTGGCTCTGGTGAGACACATGGAGCTGGCGATGGCGTCCAGGGAGGGGAGTGGACAACCGATCACCTTCTCTGCAGTTGTGGTGACCCTCTGTAGTCTCCTTCTATCAGCCACTGTACAGCCAGTGTACCACACAGGGATAGATTAACATTGATAGTTTGGTTGGGTTATTCCTCTGATCTACAGTTTGGACAGAACCAGCCATTTCAAATATTATCTAATACACTACCTGCAGTTCACAGTTTTTGGCAATCATTTTCACATTTGTCTCAGTGCACTGTATTTTTTCAAAACTTTTACAACAACCATAGACTATGGGAGCCACTATGGGAGCCAAACAGTGTTGTCTTTTGCATTGCTGTAGGACAAATGCATTCACCACTTCATCCATCTTCAAATGGGAGAATATCACTTACTTGCAACAGCATAGTTTTAAAACAGCTGTGCAACTGTTGCCCTGGCTGTAGATGCCAGTAGAAGTCCAAGTAGTCCAAGAAGTCCAAGAAGTCCAAGTAGAATTTGGACTTGAGAAACACTTCAAATTTAGTATCGTATGGGTGTAGCCAATCACATTATCAAGGATTTGCTGTACTATTGCACACATTTTAAAACTGTAACTGTTGATGTCTGCAGGCATTGTAACTGCCGTGTATCACTGCCAGTTTGAATTTCAAAATTAACATCCTCTCCTCTGTTGGCGGATTGGCTTTATGTGCCAGACTAGTATTTTAGAGAGGAGAAAATGTGTGGGGATACTAGTATGGCCAAGCCAGGAAAGAGAACTATATTGTACAGCTGTGTAGATTTCACTGTGGTTTTAGTCAACTTTGGTGTTTTTTGATTCCCCTCTCTCTCTTTACTGTATATTAAAACATTGTTTCTCTTGGTCTTTTTAAAGTGTTTTGACCTGTGGTCCCTGCATGAAAGGAGCTGAAAAATTGATTATTATTATTATTATTATTATTATTATTATTATTATTATTGTGGGAAGCACTGACAACCTTGTTGTATTACCATGCCATTCATCTACCCCTGATTCATTTGACTACCACGTATGCCAGACAGCTTGAATTGTATGGAGTGATTGAATACTGTTTGAAATGCATCACTGCTGTAGGTTAATTGTAGCTCTAAAGGTGAATTGGTTTGCTGTCCATGTTTCAAGTGCTCACTGGAATTGGGACAGCTAGTATGCTAGTTTTCCTTTTGTATGCATGTTATATAATTTAGGTGACAACCTACCCAGTCAGTGGGAAGACTGTTGTCATTTTATTCCAAAGTCTATTGTTTTAACAATTTTTGCATTAAGTATTTTCCCCAGGGTGACATACAGTAACTTAATACAAATATGTGTACAAATCTAACAAGATATCTGCAGTTGCGGCTCCTCTGCTGTGTCTTGAAGCTTGATAAACACGGCACTTAATCTAAAGGCACTTAATCTAAAAAGGGCTTTTCTTTTGTGATTAGAGATTGAAACTCACACACACACACACACACACACACACACATACACACACACACACACACACACACGCCTACACACACACACACACACACACACACACACACACACCTACACAAGGAAAACAAAAGGGAATCTATGACCACTGGAAGGGGAGTAAAAGTGTGAATGTCTTTGTGAACTGTAGGGGTGAGTAGATGGCACATATTGGAGAGTGAGGGAGAGAGAGAGAGAGAGAGAGAGAGAGAGAGAGAAAGCACACACTTTGAAACTCAACATGTGAAATCATTTCCCAATGAGAGAGAAATGTGTTTTGACAGCAAATCACGAAAGGGGGCTGGAAGTGGAGATGATGTCTCTGACCTGATGGAGAGCCAAATCTCACTGCAAAAGTGTCTCTGCACAGCCATACCCAAGACACCAGCACATCCCCTCTGCAGTGGCTACTGTGTGTTTTCCCTTCAACCATTCTGTGTGCACACACACACACATAGGCCTAACAGTACTATAGGAGAGCTTTAATAAGGGCTGAGTGGCCTAATGTAAAGACCGTATGGACACCATTATAGATCAAGTGCATTGATTTGTACATCCTCCTCATACCTGCAACAACTAGCGTAGGATGAGTAATCCTGTGTTAATAAATATAGAAATATGTGGTAGTTAAGTTATTAATATGATGATAAATGTCCACAGTTTCTGTTTTTCAGTTTTTCAAATCTCATGTCTTGTCTAATGTAGAGTTTACATGTTGCTGCTCCTAAACTCCTGACGCCTGTCTGTCTAACCAAGGTAAGCTTAAAAAATAAATAAAAAATATGTATTTGTTGAATTTATTTACTTATCTACTATTACATATTTTTGCAATTAAATATTTTTGTACTTTGCCTTTTTACATTGCGTCTCTGCATACATCTAAGCACCTCATGCAAGATGTAGAGGTATTTGTGACAGATAGCATAGAGCTTAAATAAATATTAGCAATACATGTGTCATCAATACGTTTGTACTGAAAACTGTAAATACAACAATTCTCCCTGAGTGCAAGTTGTCAGAGGTTGACAACAGAGTACACGGCTGACCATCAAGTGACGACACTGAACGACCTCTTTGCTGATCATAGCATTAGCTTCTCAAGATTTATACCATGGCAGTGTTAGCTTGGCAGGTTTAGCTCCTCTGTGTGATGGATAATATAGTTTTATTACACACCATCTGCACTCGTCAGGTGGTAAGAGTCCAAATGTACAGGCACAGGGCCATTAGACTATGCTACCATCCATGCATTAATACAATGACTATACTGTATGTTATTATTAGCTATACAGTAGTGACACTGTGCTATTGTTTCTCTGCTACATATTTTTGTATGTTTAATGACAAGGGTTCTGACATGAAATTAAGTCATGCGATGTAAAAACATGAGGATATTTGATTGTCTTGTCTTAAAGACCCTTCCATTTATCTTCTGTCTCTGTTATGTCATTGCTAATTTCTTGAGAATGCATTCAGCTAAGCAAAGACCCTAAATAAGAAATTTCACCCATATGTATATTCAGTTGCAATAGCATGCATACAAGGCTAGTCATGTAAGCTGACTTCTGTACACACACTGCTTTCAGGAGGAAAGTTATAGAGCTCTAGCCAACTATTCTTCATTCAGGCTGAGGGTACAAAGAGGTGCAAGGACAATGGAAACATTTTTATATTAGAGAAAGTGAAGTGTTATTCAAAGGTTGGATGTCTGTGAGGTCAAAAAAGGTCAATCACAACAAGAAGCTGCTGTATTGAAAAACACCACTGCGGCATTGTCTTCCTCAGGCACACAGGCACAGATGCTTGAGTCACTGAAGTTCAGGATGTTAATTAATAAAATTGTTATTGCAGAGCTTCGATGAATAAAAGAACTGACTTAAAAATGACAAAGCCTGAAGGGCTGAGTGGCTCTGAACCACAGTACTCTGTCGACAGTTGTGAGTGGTGAGCAGACGGTGCAATTGCTAGTAGGAAACGATCATCTGAAAAGTATTGGCAAGCCTACATATAGAATAATCGGTAACACTTTCCATGAAGACCATATCTATAGCGCATTATGAGCGCATTCATAACAAACTATAATGCGCATCATAATTACTCAAAATGCATTATGACTACACTCATAATGCCTCATGATGCATTATATCAACAGTTATAAATAACTATAAATCTAGCTTATAATGCCTTACAAATCCAGGGTGTTATGAGTGTTCATGACTGGTTATAAACTACAGGCTGGCTGATAGGGCTTATAATACATTATGACTACTAACACCCCTCTATGCACACACCTGGATGATCAACTGTTGTAAGGGCTCATAAGTTGCTATAATGTTCCATGTGGGATCATAAGCTGTCAATGTGTGCTTTAAGTAAAGTAAAGTTCATATGGATGCATCTATAATGCAGCACACCTCATCATAATGTTTCATTGATGGGGTTAAGTAAAGTGTAACACATTTGCATGCATTTATAACAGTCTATGAATTTTGATCTCAATATGCTTTGCTCAGTAAGGGGCTTATAAGGTGGCAGTAAAACAGGAACAGTTATTCTCAGGAACAGTCAATCAAAAAGTTTTGGGTTTTGATCCAAAGAGTAAACTATCTTTTCTAAGTATTTCTGAAGAATAACTGTTCCTATTGTATCATTGTCTTATAAGTAGTGTTGTTTTTGGTGGCCTATTTTAGTTTTAGTCTAGACTTTGCACCAAGCTGACCATTTTTGTCTTATTTTAGTCTAACCCTAATAGACCAATGTTGTTTACGCACAGATTATACAATATAGTATGTGCACATTTCGGAGTTAAATAAGTATTTAATACCATTATGTACATACTTTTTTTTTATTTACTTACTTTTAGGCTATAGGCAATGTGGTCATATTTGTAAACACTAAAATTTGAGGAAGAGGATGAAAAAAAAACCCCACAATTGCCCTGACCTATAGGTGTCACTGTACCCATAAGTGGTGGATGAATTGACCAATCAGCAGGCTGCAGATGGAATGTGGGCGGGAGATGGAAATCAATATATTCTGGGGGCAGATGTCAGAGAAGCACACAGGAGATTCATTGGACCATTTTCCAGGATCCATGGCAGTCATTTGTTGCTGGTCTCACCTATCTCATTGCAAAGCACTTACACCTTGTCTGGCATGACTGATGAATTTGTGTGTTTGTGTGTGTGTGTGTGTGTGTGTGTGTGTGTGTGTTGGGTGGGAGATGGGTCAGTATGTACAGAACAGGTGGTACAGTTTCTCACACTTTCTCAGATTCTCACTCACACTCTCTCTCTCTCTTTCTCCCTCTCTGTGCATTTTTACCCAAGGTACTGAGTTCTTGCACTTAATTATTCAGAGGAAATCCCTCCATCAATTCATGTAATGATTGGCAAGTTGACCTCTAACACATGCAGGGGTTACATAGGGATTTGCAATATCAAAGGTGTTGTTTGACTTTCAGGGTCACTGTGGATGTGCATATCAGCAATAGTGGGAGGTTGAGGAAAATAGAGAGAGAAAAGTTGCTGATAGGCTTGGACTTGAGAAAGCAGATGTTTTTTTTTCCCCTATAGCAGAGATACTGCAGTTTATCGTCTCCCCTGCACAGCCCAGAGCTCAGGAGCATCAATCAAAACAAGAGGAGGAGTCAGTCTCTCTCTCTGTATGTGTGTGTGTGTGTGTGTGTTTTGAGTGTATGCGTGTGTGTGTGTGTGTTTTCGGGGTGGGAGTAGGGTCACGAGTAGCTCCAGCATCATCGTGCACGCCTCTAATTGAATTGCATCTCCAGTAGTGTCAGGGTGGGGTGGGTGGTTGGGTATTCATCTGTGCACCTCTGGGGTGCCAATAAGAGTTAAGAAAAGACATTGTCTGTGCCACTTGTAAGTTGGGGCCCTCACACTAATCCCCCATGCCACCTCCAGCGCCCACACCGCCCACACACCCAACACCCGCCTTTAGTCAGCCCTCAGTCTCTGCCTCGCTCCCTGGCTCCCCCTATCTCTATGGCCTTTCCTCTGTGAAGATTTGAAAACGGGGAGCCACATCGCCTATCAGTGCGCCCAGAGGGAAGATGTTTTTTTATTTATTTTATTTTATATATTTATTTTATTTATTTATTTAACTATTTATTTATTTGCGAGGGCTGACTTGTGAAGTCGGAGGCCATGTGTACAGTAACGCTTCTCTGCCGGAAGGCTTATCTGCCACTTACAGCTGCAGGCCCAGAACACCGGATTTCTACCTGAACCACAAAAAGAGGGCTTGAGGGCCTGGGATGTGTGTGTGTGTGTGTGTGTGTACGTGTGTGTGTGTGTTTGTGTGTGTGTGTGTGTCTTTGTATGTGTGTGTGTGTGTGTGTGTGTGCGTGTGTGTGTGTGTGTGTGGGTGGGTGGGGGGGTAGGGTGGAAGTTTGAGTAGGGGAGACGTGCAGTGCAGAGTGAAATCATCTCAATAGAACCAACGTAGTCGGCAGTCTGACAGAGGTTAAACACCATGACTGAGAAATTACATGGCACATTGTCATTGATGTTTTTTTTTTGCCTCAAATATATCATTCAAATTCAAGACTCATTCAGTGGTGTTTGCCCTATTTTTTGTTTGTGTGTGTGTGTGTGTGTGTGTGTGAGTGTGTGTGTGTGTGTGTGTGTGTGTGTGTTAATCCTGCATTGGCACACTGAGTGAATTTCTAAAATGTTTGGGCATATTTTCTTCTGTCACTTAATAATTTGCATATGGTTGAGTCTCACTATAGCATTGACTGAAGGATTTGCCTCCCTCACAAACCCATAGTAAACCACAATATTGACAACTTCCTATATGAGAATGCATACCGCCAAGCTCTATGTAATTGTTACATGGTGTGTGATGCAGACCGCCTGTCCTAAAAGAGGCAATAGTACTGAACTGCCTCTTACCATAAGAAATGTGCAATACACACTACGCTTTAGTAGTCAGTGTTTTCAAGGCATTGTGTACGCTGTGTATGGTTAAAAACACATATTGGAATGTCAGTAGCTAGAATAACCATGGAGACATAGCTCAATACAAATCCATTATGGTTGCTAGCATAAAGAGCAGAGGTGCGAACAGTTGGACGTCTGTACTCATTCGATCATGCCGCTGGTTTGATCAACATCTGGTAGCTTGCTCGATAGTTGATCAATGCCACCCGGATGTTTGTTCAAGGAAATTGATTGCAATTTGTTGGTCATATCGCCATAAAGACACACAGCTGAGGCATACAGAGAGCTGACCCGTGACCTTGATCTCGGGAGGAGGGGGTGGGGATGAACTCTGACTAGCAATACTGAGCAAACAAATTCCAATATGGGGGATGGGGAATATGGATGGGGAACTGAATCTGATTATATTATCTTACAGTATACTATTTTATATTATTATAGTATCTGCTTATATTACACTGATGAGACTCAGTAAGATCACCCTCGTTACCACAGAATTTATCATAATTTCCATAGCAGTTTCTTGTACTAATTATGTAGTTTATTGCTAAAGTCATTTATCTTGTGTTGTTGCTACAAGGATTTTTTAAAGTTTAGGACAAAAAAAAAAAAAACATTTGACATTAATGTCCTAAAGACCCTGGATGTAAATTTCATCCTGCATCACATTTTACACCCTCGCAAGTTTAGTTTAGCTTCCCAGAGATAAAGCGTTTCACCTATATTCTCGGCTCACTGTATATATCTGTGAGAAAGATGAAAAGATGAAAGATGAGATATGGTAGATACAGATTCCCAAAAACAAACCAAAAAAATACACATACACATTGATAAAAAGCCAGATGGACGAATACACACACACACACACACACACACACACACACAGACAAAGACAAATACATACTGAGGCATCTCTGTGGTACCAGGTGCTCCGTCCCGTACTAGGCAGTGCAATGGAGAGGGTAGATCATGGACGCCATCGACGCAGATTGGCTGTCACTTTCAGTCTGTCCATCATTTCATTATGGCCCTGTCGACACTGGGTGGTGTGTGTGTGTGTGTGTGTGTGTGTGTGTGTGTGTGTGTGTACCCGTGTCTGTGTGTGTGTGTGTGTGTGTGTGTGTACCCGTGTCTCTCTCTCTCTCTGTGTGTGTGTGTGTGTGTGTGTGTGTGTGTGTGTGTGTGTGTGTGTGTGTGTGTGTGTGTGTGTGTGTAGGAGGTGGGGTGTGGGAAGGCGCCGGCAAGCACTCCAATCCAAAGCAAATCTTCCCTCTGAACCAGATGGCATTTCCAATTTCAACAGAACTGACTGAACACGTCTCTGTGCGGAGGGGTGTGCTTCTGTGTGCACTGTGAGTCTGCCTGCGTGTGTGTGTGTGATTGTATGTGTATTCATACGGTGTGTGCATGTTTGTATTTTGTTGTGTGCATGCATGCACTTGGAGTTGTTGAGCATGTTTAGATGTAGGTGAGTGGAGGTATTTACCCCTGTATAATTGTGTGAGCATGGTTGTCGAAAACAGTAAATGAATGTTCAGTGTGGGTGGGGTGGGGTGGGGGTGGGTGGGAGGTGGGGGTCCAGGTGCACACACACACGTGCTATACATCTCAAGATTTAGAGGGAGGTGGTGTGCTGCATGTGCTTATGACTGTATATAGTGTATATGCACCTTAGGAGTGCCTTTAGGGGTCTATAAGGGTTTATATATAGCCAATTGTTTGTTTAGGACCATATGGAAAAATTACATACATAAGGTAGTAATGCTTTGCAGTGTTTGTTTACAGTCTTCTCATATATGTGCTTGTGTGTATGTGTGTGTGTGTGTGTGTGTTTGTGTGTCATGAGTGTCCTGACTCTATAGCCTTTCCCACTCTAAACTCTACTGGTTCAAGATGGCTCTCTGGTTCTGCATACGTGCATGCACACACACACAACACACACACACACACACACACACACACACACACACACACACACACAAGCCCCAGAGCGTGATTTATTGCTAAACTACTTAAAATGTGCACTGTGTTATCACACTGCTGAAGTGTTGTGAGGCTGCATTTAATTACCCTTCCTGTGAAATAGGAAAGCCACTAGAGCTTCTAATCGTATCGTGACAAGGAAAAGATAATTATGGCGGGGCTTTGCTCTAATGTTGTTTGAAGTGGATCGCTGACATTGTATTGCCGACTAACCAAGAGCACAGCCGCAGCCTAGCTGAGCCCAGTTTAAGGTTGATCTAAGCCGCCTTCCACACAGATAACCTGGAGCGACTGCAGGTTAGAGAGATTAACCAGGAGTGACTTTCAGTCTCTGACTTCAGTCCTCTCTGGCCTCCTCACCTCATTTCAGTTTAATTTTATTTCAGTAACACTGATCTGAATTCAGATCAGATTTATTCATGCAGCACTGTAATATAAGTATACTTATGGATTTATATTTTTAGAAGTGACTTTTATCCTAAGCGACTTACATTTGTTAACTATCAGTTACTTCAGGGCCATTCTCTCCTAGAGCAACTTAAGGTTAAATGTCTTGCTCAAGGGCACAGCGGTGACAGCTTGGATTCAAACCCACAATTTTCCAGGCTACTAGCATGCTAGCCAGGTCTATTAACCGCAACACCACCACCACCCCATAAGTGTGCCTGTGGATGAAGCTGCACTGTGTCCCTGCCTCTAATTTAGGTCAGTTATGTTCCTAAGTGGTCACTTTTTGGAAATTTTTCACAAAATATGCATCTGAAAGCATCTTGTGAAGAGTTTCATAGAGTGCAATATTAAAACACAGTTTTAAAAGCACCAGAATTTTGATCATGATTTCATGTCACACACTCTTTCTTTGCCTTTGGCCTTGCGTCAGACTGAGTTTCACAATCATAATGACTTCTGAGAGGTTTGGCTGTGTGCTTGCGTTTTTTCCTCCACATCCTCTAAGCCCTGAGTATTTCCTAATTTAGCCCAACTTGCAAGTCATAGTAGGCACCTCTAAGACCTGTGCTATCTTTTATTTCTGGACCCACAGGCCAGAGATGCTAACCAACGGAAGATCAAAAGACGCTAGTTAAGCCCTTCTTTCACAGATGCCACCATTATGCCATTATGAATGTGTTATTCCATGCTCCAGTATTTCACCAGTGGCATACATAAGTGTGTACTTACATCTTTCCCTGAGATGTGCATAATTAAGAGATGGGTTTATATAGTCGTGAAATTAGAAAGCAGTCGTTACAAAGTTAAGATGCTGTTACGATGCTTATAACTCTATTGATATGAATCAAAGTCTGACACTCAAAGTTGTATGCAACGGGACTTCTTCTCTGAAGCTTGAAGACATTTCACCTTTCATCCAACTTTGACCACCAGGATCTGGATGAATGACACAAAGTCATTTTTGGGACCAGCACTAGCAGCACTGACACATAGGAACGAAGGCTAGGCTATAGGTGCGCTACAGAGGGTTTCTTAACTTTTGCTCCCTCTGTCTCTTCCCTTTTAAAGTGAGTAATGGTTCGCATTTGATCTGACAAATGAGCTTTTGTAGCATCCTCGCGATTAGCATTTCAAAAGGCTCGGGCTGCCTCGCCAATCTCTGATAAAGCATGAGAGATTACAGCCCAGGGTTGGGGTGGGGGAGAGAGAGAAACTTGGTGTGCCGTTGCCTGCCTGCCTGCCTGCCTGCTGCCTTGTAGGAATCACATCTGACGCGGGGCACCAGCTCTTTGAAGAGAGGTTTTTTAAGGGGATTACAGGGCCTTGTGAGAACAGAGGGTCTTCTTCGGACACCCCACACACCCTCACCCATCAACACTCTCTCCACACTACTCTTGTTTGGCTGGGTCAGCAAATGGACTGGAACTGTCTTGTCCATCATGAACTGCTGGGATGCAACAGCATCTGAGTGCCTTACTGACAGTGGAAACTTTGATTGTGCTGGAACATTCCTTTTTGGCATATGAAATATGAATATGCTCTCCACCAAAATAAACCTGGTGTTGTGCAAAGAGGCATCGCAAAAGAGAGTCAGTGTATTCAGAAAAGCATGAATATATTAGTTTGAAAAGGAAGGAATGCATCAGAAGAAAAGCATGAATATTTGTAGCACACAAATATATCTTACAGGATTTTAACTTTATTATATTCAATATGCCATATATTTATTCTTTTTTTTCATGTATATAGAATGCTTATAGAAAAGTCTGCTAAGACTAAACCCCATAACTGACTGTTCTATTCAGTCTGTGAGATTGTTACACATCTTAGCACCTTGCATGATGGCCACTTTGTACTTCCAAGTGATGTAGAGAAAGTCCTTGGCTCTCAGTACTTGGATGGTTTCATGTCATACTTTAATTATACACTCACTACCATACTATAACACATGATTCAGCATTTTAAAGTCATCCTATAAGGACAGATAGATAGATAGATAGATAGATAGATAGATAGATAGATAGATAGATAGATAGATAGATAGATAGTTCTATTTTAATTTACACTTATAACACTTATACTAAATACTATCTATTTCTGGATCCTGAGATATGAGCATAAGTAATTCTCTCTATCACAGACAGTGTCTGTCATTGTGTAAAGGATAGGATTATTCTTTTGGCAGCCCTTTTAAAATGTCCAGACAATTTCCAGACAGAGTCAAATCAGTTTTGCTCTTTGGTGTTCTTCCATGCAATTTAGCTGCAGGTGGGTCTCTGTAAATAAAGGTTGGGAGGGTACTTTTACCCCTTTTGCACTTGAGACAATTGCACCCATTTGTTGAGTCATCCCCTTAATGTCCAATTCCAGTGCAATCAATCTTGGAGAAATATAAGATAACCCCAGCCTGATCAAGTGTAGCCAAGAGGGCCTCATCCCTTAGCTCGACACAATTCAGTTCCC
>PYXC01000631.1:225000-272500 GCA_015244755.2 Tenualosa ilisha | reverse complement strand
TGTTTACGTTTGCGGAGAGTCAAAACGAGAACATGCACAAAAGCGGAATTAACGTCACAGGCAGAGCAGAATGCGCCTTCTGGCAAGAAGAGGGTGTGAGATAACGACTGGGGTGACACTCTCCCCTGTCAAATTCAACCGAACACAAACAAACAAACAAACCAGGCTTAGTAAGATTATTCCACTGATTTATGCAAACAGAGAGAGAAAAAAAGAAAGAAAGAAAGAGAAAGAGAGGGGTAGGTGACGTTGCAGATACCTTAGCTAAAGGCCCATGGGTGTCTGATGATTAGAAAAAAAATGCTAACAAGATGAAAAGATAAAAAAGGATGTTCTGGACTTCCTGTTTGAAACCCTACTCATCGTGCAGTGTGCAGACACAACCCACAGACAACCACCCAAACAAACAGGCAGACAAACAGGGAAATAAAACACGCACCTTGAAAATCTCCTGGTGTTGTCATTAACCGATTAGACATCCCTGTGGTGAAGCTCATCGGTGGGCCGCGGGTTGTGCAGCTTTTGAGGGAGGGTTATTGCCGAGGTTCAATATTCAACTAATTAAATTATGCTGTAATTTTCACAATTGTTAACCGAGGTTAATACATTGATTTTGCAAAGTTTGCAAAGTTTCTTCATTTATGTTAATACATGGGTGAGGACTATATACAGGATTGCATTTTTTTTCATCATTCTACTTGATCTGATCTGATTGTTATTGTTATTGATATAGGAAATGTTTAGTAGACTGAATAAATACAGTAATTTCCCCAATATCAGCCTCACCATGTATAAACCTCAGGTCAGTGTTTTATGCAAACTGAAAAAACAGAACCATGTATTGACCTCACCCGAGTATGGTCTACCAGCCAGTTGAGAAAACAGTTAAAGGTAGTAGTACCAGTATCAGTACCTTTGTAGTACCAAGTACCTTTAACTGTTTTCTCAGTTTGCATAAAACACTGACCTGAGGTCTGATATTGGAGAAATTACTGTATTTATACAGCACCATTTACAATAAAATTGTCTTGTGGCGTTTCACAGACATTAACAAAGAGCACCCAAGAGAAACAGAGGCAACAAAAAACTCCCTTGTGGTAGTTATTCAAGGAAGAAACCTTGGGCAGATTTATGGCTCAAGTGGCCAACCCAACTGCAGGGTCATACAGGAAACTATAGCCACTGATACAGAATCTTCCCCCTCCCCAAACCAACCACCCCCTCTTCTCTTCTTTCCTTCCATCTTCTCTTCTCTTCCCCTCTTCTTTTCTCTCCTTCCATCCTCTCTGCCTCTTCCTTTCTTCTCTTCCCCTCTCCTTACTCTCTCCTCCTCTCCTCTCTCCTCCGCATGTCTTGTCTTCCCTGTGCCCGTCACGCACTGTCACCGTGCCAACGAAGATGAAGTTTGTCAGCAGGGCGGAGGGGTGACTCAACACAGAGTGCATTATTTTATTTATCTTCTTTTTTTCTTTTTCTTCTCACGACATGGCAAGAGAGAGAATGAGAGAGAGAGAGAGAGAGAGAGAGAGAGAGAGAGAGAGAGAAGATTGTTGGACATAGAATGAGGGGAAAAGAGAGAGAGTTGGATGTGGAATGAGAGAGAGAGAGAGAGATGGGGGGGGGCAGGAGGTAAGTGTGTGTGTGTAAGTGTGTGTGTGTTTGGAAGAGGATTTCATTAAGATGACAAAAAGACAAACCATAGGCATTATCAGTTCTATGTGATGTTCTAAGTGGCCTGATGTTGCCTGTGTGTTTGGATTAGGAAGTGAGAGGTTGGGGACGAGGGGGAGGGATGGAGGGGGGCGGGGCCATGGAACAGATGAATATTCTACTTTAGCCGCGGCGTTAGTGTCATGGCGTCTGTTGGCGTGTCAGTGGGCTGCATCTATAACATCTGCTGCATCCTGGCACTGAGGGCCAGCCCTGGGGGCTGTTGAGGAGTTGTGGGTCCTGTGTGTCCCCCCGCTTATGCACACACACAGATAGAGAGAGAAGCACACACAGAAAGATGCACACGGAGATACAAGCATTCACGTAAACACACATTCACACACATACACACACACACACACAAACACAGACACACACTTGTCCACACACTGACACACATACACACACAAACACAGAGACACACACTTGTGCACACACAGACACACACACACACACAGGCACACACTACAAAAATAGCCAAAGACGCCCAGATTTTCATCTGTCAGAAGGTTTTAGATGCCTTTGCCAGGAAAACATGGAGGAAAGGAGGGCGACATTCGTTGGAGGCAGAGACATTTTTTGCTCAACATCGCCACTAATTTCCTTCATGTTCTGTTGACGCAGTCTGTGCAATGAGCCCTGCAGGCCTGCCTCTAATGTTTTTCTCTTGACTGATTTCAGAACTTGACAATAAATGATAACGCCTGATACCAAAATAGGCTGTTTTCCTCTCTCAGGGTGTGCGTGCGTGTGTGTGTGTGAGTGTGTATATTTGTGTGTGTGAGTGTGTATATTTGTGTGTGTGTGTGTGTGTGTTTGTCTGTGTTTGTGTGTGGGTGTACATGGATGAGTGCATGTTTTTGTGTGTGTGTGTGTGTGTGTGTGTGTGTGTGTGTTTGTGTGTGACAGAGAGAGAGAGAGAGAGAGAGAGAGAGAGTGCACACACAAAGGAGAATTAAAAGCATTAGTACTCTTTGATGTTTCCGTCCAGACACCAGATTCCATTCAAAAATACTTCTTCTTTTTTTCCCCTACGCATGTTGTGTTTATTTGAAGGCTTTTAAGAGCAGTAGCACGGCGGTGGCTGACTACAGCGAGAGGGAGGACTAATCGCGTGCGCAATAGAACCTCATTTCACACTCACATTGTGTGACTGTGAACTCATTTCTTTAGCTTTGATATGCAGATAGTCGTCTCCTCCCCAGCAGCCAGGATAAAATATTGTATTTAAAACTGAGTAATAGATGTTGCGTGAGAAAGGACGTCGCTCTTCACTGCAATCCTCGGCGAGCCATGATGCAATCTTGCCGTGGAGGAGGGCGTGACACAAGGTAGTCTGGAGGTGAATGTCACTGCCCACTGAAATGACAACGATGTCTAACTGCTGTGGATACCATCTTGTTCATTTCTGGCCATTTAAAAAGAAAGGTTACCCACTAGCTAATGAGAAAGAAAAGAACAATGCGTAGTATAGTGTGATTCATCAGCTACTATTTTTTTTCCCTAGTTTAGCCGACTTAATTAGTGACGTGGGAGAAAGGGAGGGGTATGAAAACCTATTCCCTTGAAACAAATTAACAGTAGTTCCAATCCACACCTCTTTAAATTAAACCATTTAATTCAACAATGTGTAATTGAATTGAGTTGAGCGTTTTACGACCATCCAGTTTTACACCCAGTCAAGACGTCTGCCAAAGTGGCTTCTGCAGGGGGAGGACAGACTGAGGACCCAGTGAAGTTGGAAATAATAGTTTTGAATGACGAAGTGCCTCGAGCTTTGCTGCATATCCAAACCCAGACCGGACACACTGGCTAAGGAACGCTTGATTTACAACCTCCTGACACTACAACTAAATTCCCTCCAATGTCACCACTCCTGCACTCTCCACAGACTGTTTTTGACCCTTGAATCGCTAATCAAGACTAGTCACTGCATAATTAGTCAACCTGGTCATCATTTGACTTTTTGCCCTTCTGTTGTTCTAGCTTGTCTAGGTTTCCATCGTCCACCTCTTCTAAATTCCCAGTGGAGCCAGATCTCTATCTGTTTTTCACCAGCACATTCCGTTACCCACATTTCTAACCATATTTTGGTTGGTTGGTTGTCGTAGCCTTTTAGAATGAGGTTTTACACATGACATACATTTGTATCACATTACTATTCTCTTTTGCTGATATTCATTTGTAGGATATTGCATTTTTTCCTACATCATTTGATAGAGCTGACGTACAGCTCAAAGTTACAAGAGGAACAACTTCTACCACTGTCTTTTGTTTCTGATGAGTCACATTCATATTCATCAAACTGATTTGTGCTTTCGGGGGGGTCTGTCACTGCTGATGTGAGCCGCACACAACTGCACACATAAATGGTTTCTGGGAAGGAGTTCATATTCGGTCACATTTTACTGAAAAGGCAACAAATCATCTCTCATTTTCTTTATTTAAAAAAAAAAACCCATTTTATATGATATTCCATGACAGTAAATAGGCTACAGTTATATCTCCCCTTACCCAGAAATGGTTTATGTGTTTGAGTACGTGCGACTCACATCTACAGTCAACTCTCAACAGGCCGTGGCAAAGCTCAAAGCACTACTTTTGGAGTCAAGAGTCAGTCAGGTTCCTGGATAGGGTGTTTTGCTTGATATGCATCACTTGGACATTCAGAGAACAAGCACTGTTGGATAAAGGGCTCCCAGTAGCTGACCCACATGCATCTGACTCACATGGTGACCCATATACATTAGGCATTATCCTACAGTAGTGACCCGGCGACAGGCCCACACTGACTCTCTCTGACTCAAGCTATGCCTAGCATGAACACAGCCAGAGAGCATTCAAGCGCTGCTTTTAACGCACATGTGCACATTATTATTATTATTATTATGATTATGATTATTATTATTATCCTTGGTTATGGCGACAGAAATTTTACACATGCAACCAAAAGAAATATATTTTTCTGAATCATTTCAACAGCACTACTCATACGACTGTCATACTCCTCTATAATGACAGGCTTGTAAAAGACAGCCTTGACAACTTAGTGAATGGCCTTTAACAACACAAGTAATCACGGTGTATTGTTCAACATTGCTAGCGCGCTAAATTACAACGTTGAAGGACAGAAAAAAAAACATGCAGGGAGTTGTTACGTAATTGCTGAGTCAGTATTTTTAACGCCGATCAGAAGAGGAGTGCTGTAATTAAGGCTGCCATCTTTACTTCAGGTTGTAGCCCGTGGCGGCCGAGCATTTGGACTGATGTGGGTGAACAAAATCGGGCAGTGGGCAGTCTTTTTTTTCCGGCTTTTATCCTTCCAAATAAGCCTTTTTATAAAGATTGAAAAAAAAATGCAGGAAGGGAATCTGCTTCTTCCAGGGCAAGCAGAGTTAGTGCATCCCAGGACAAACTGGGCCGGGTTGAAGGTTTATTTTTATCATAATAAATACTAATAAAGTAACTCTCCGACTGGAGGGGAAGATTGTCATACATTTTAATCCCCTCCAAACAAATTCAATGGGAAGTGCATTTTCAAAGGTCACTGTTGCTTAGGCATAGGGCTTAACCTTTTCTGACATATTAGTTACCGTTGCTCCGACTGGCTGTGAATCTCAAGTTTGATAAAGCTCAAAAGTCTGCCACCCTCACCCACCACCCACCCCCACCCCACCCTCAATCACCCAATTAAAATTCAGTCCAAAATAGAGCACACTAAATAAAACACGTGCAGCCAAAAGACGTTTTGTGGAATGCAATGCATCTGTATTTTATTGATGTTATATTGCAACTTCTCTCAAGAGGCAGATAGAACCACTAATATGTAGCAGCTGAATTGAATGCTTGTGTGTGTGTGTGTGTCTGTATGTGTGTGTGTGTGTGTGTGTGTTTGTGTGCAATTTGTGTTTAGAATGCATCAACACTGAATGAGCATTTGCGTGCTGTGGAGAAGGTCTCATCTCCAAAAACAGACATCTTGCATGCATGGCATGTGTGTAGGCCCTCTTTGCTTTCTACTATGGTCCCTGTTAAGGAGAATCCTATTAGACTTTTTTTTGTCATACCAAAACCCCACTCTGTCAAATCCTATCAGCCTTGATTCCCATTAGTAGGTAAGAAACGCTTCCCACTCGCAAGCTGTATTGATGCTTAATTTATCCTAATGGCCTGTGCTTGCTGCTCCCCCTTCTCAGAAAAGGTCACATGGTCGCGGTTGGGGTGGAGACTCATGAAACTGTAATGATGAAAAACAATAGCAGCTTCATGGCCCAAACGGCCCCACGGACACAAACAGTGCAGATTGAAACTGACAGCAGTAAGTTGCCTACTACAAATTTATCCCCCTAATTTCTTAATTGTTATTCCCCTCATTCCTACAACACTCACACACACACCCCACACATCACACACACGCCGCACACACACTTTTTCATCTGCTTGTTTTTGTACAAACAGACCCAGAGAGAGAGTGCTTATGTCTCAGTATAGTCATACTGTGTGTAATACATTAGCTTGTTCCAGACTTGCATCATTGCGAGTCCTGATTCCCCTACAGGCGATGTCCCAGCTTTTATTTTGTGTGTGTGAACACTACACTATGTTTTTGGTTTTACAGTAGCCTAATTGCATTAGTTTTAGCAATTCATAATTCGCCTTTGTTTTGAGGGTCTAATGGGCTTTGTTGTATTTTGGCAAAGTTGCCATATTGCAATTTGATCAGCCTGTGTGCTGTGTTGAATTGCTCACTGTTCAGCGACGTGTTACGGAGCCAAGTGGAATAATGTTTTGCAACTTAGGGCTCCCCCATAACAAGTGTTTGTCCACAGCTACAGGAAGAGTTTTCTAAATTATATTAGTATAAATTAAATAAATGAAGAAATACAAATCAATTTTATTTATATAGGCCTAGCAAATGACATTTATATGTTGAGTTTAATAAAATGTCAAAATTAAAGAGCTCAACATATTTCTCCGCACACCATGGATTACTTACAGTGTCTTCTGCCATTGCTGGTGTCCATTAGAACTGTGCTGTAATTCACATCTACTGAATGGCACAGCCATTTACACAATATTAGATGCACCATGTATAAACAGGACACTGACTGTGGCAAATTTAAAAACAAAGCCATGCATTAAACACGCCTGTGTTTAATTTCCATTATATGATATATTATTTATTAAACTGAACGAAGAAAGAAGATTGAGGAGAACAACTGCATTCCCATGTATAGACCCTGCTTATGCTGCCCCCCCGCCTCCCCCATAGCTGAGGATATTTTGTAAAATCAGTGTATTAACCCTGTTTAATAACCAGGAAATGACAGCAACTGTAGACTGTCTGAGTATGCGTTACATGCTAGGTTTGTTCTGGATCCCCAGAGACTGCTATTCTCCCTAAGGCTTTCTGCTAGCTGCCCACTTCAGCGAGAGACGGTAGAGAGGCTGTAATTGAGCCAATCAATAGACACACACACACACACACACACACACACACACACACACACACACACAAGTAGAGAGATAGACAAACAGAGAAATGTTACTCTGGCGTGGCGGCGGACAGGTACACGTCAGTTACACTCTCAGAAATGTTATCAAAACAACCAAAAAGCTGTGATGGAAAGTTTACTTTGCTTTGTTTTATCATACTGGCATTGCAGCCCACTGGTATATGTGCCCAGAGGCCATATTTAGGCCCTGTTTCAGAATCAGTATCAGTGCATAGATACACAATAAATTATACGTTACACAGTATTTATATTATTTGTATAATTATAAATAATAAGTTAAAACATGAATTAGAAGTTAAACTCCCTGGGCACAACTACATTTGCTCTGTGGTTT
This sequence comes from Tenualosa ilisha, assembly GCA_015244755.2. Taxonomy (NCBI): domain Eukaryota; kingdom Metazoa; phylum Chordata; class Actinopteri; order Clupeiformes; family Clupeidae; genus Tenualosa; species Tenualosa ilisha. The sequence goes on along the minus strand of PYXC01000631.1, from coordinate 264,940 downwards.
TCTCACAGCAGTCCTGCTAGGGCCATGTTAACGTAAGTCTGGGTGAGGCCAGCAGCCAATCCCTGAGCTCTGAGAGTGCCTCATGTTCAACCTCTTCCAGACTTGAGCCCAGGCACACACACAAAACCGCACACTCTCACACACACACACACACAAATACACACAACACACACACACACACCACACACACACACACACACACACACGCACACACAACTTTCCTGCTGGGAGCTTGAGCAGGTAAGTAAGAGTCCCATCACGAGCTGGCCAGCCTAGCCATGATGAACTATCACACACTTGCGCTCAGAAACCCCACACAGAGTCTGGGCACAGAGCCAGCGGGCAGGTCGGAGCTGTCAAGGCGACTGAGGCTGACCAAAGCTGCAGTATGCAGTGGGTGGTGTGTGTGTGTGTGTGTGTGTGTGTGTGTGTGTGTGTGTGTTTTGGAGGGCGGTGGGCAGGGGTGGGGTCTTGGTGGATGTTTCAGCAAGGCATGCTGTCCATAAGAGTTAGATTACTTTGACCCCCAACACCCCCCTCATACACACACCCACACCCATCACTGTTAAACACACACTCCAAGCTGACCCTCGTCTGATGCTGCTAGGGGTTTGAGGTGGCAGAAGTGGGGCGAAGGGCTGCGAGCATTTAAGTGGTTGGTTGTTCTTGTTTACTTCTTGTCTGATGAGGTCATAATCTTAAGGGTAAACAGGAAATGGAGAGTCATGCATACTGCCTTGGCATAACTATCTCTGAAGGAAGGATGGAGGGAGTGTGTGTGTGTGTGTGTGTGTGTTTGTGTTGCACACACTCTTGAGGCTAGGAGAGAAGTGGGTACATTGTGTGCTCTTGTCACCGAGGGCTGATCAGAGGGCTTTGGGCAAAGCTGGTGACTGTAATCCTGAGAGACTGGGGCAGCACCGACTAACTCAGAAAACATTACTGTACATCCTGACCGTGACGACTAACTCAGAAAAAATTACCGTACATCCTGACTCTATCAACTAACTCTGAAAAAATTACTGTACATCCTGACTGTATCAACCAACTCAGGAAAAAATTCTGTATATCCTGACTGTGCCGACTAACTCAGAAACAAATTCCGTATATCCTGACTGTGTTGGCCAGCCAGCGAGCTGCTGCACTGATCACCGTCAAAGGTGAACAAAGAAAAATCACCCCTCTTATGGAGTTGTGTGTGTGTTTGTGAGTGTACTGTGTATATACTGTATGTGGGGCAAAAATTGATAGCACTGTAGAGATTGGTGAATGAGTCAGTGTGTTATGAGTTTGCATGTTTGTTGTACTGTGGTGTGTATGTGTGTGTGTGTGTGTGTGTGTGTGTCAGGTGTGTCACCTCAGTTGAGTCTAAAACATGCCCATGACTCACGTTTGAATGGGAGTACTGTGCATGCTAAAAAGTGGATATATAGCAATTGTTGTGTCAGATGCACACGTCCGTAGTTAACATGTGATGTGTTTCTATCTGTGCATTTGTCAAAGGGGAGTTCAACATATTGTATTAGCCAAATCATGCGCATGTCTGCTCAGTGACCTCACCATCTTGTGTGTATATGATGACATAACGTGAACTCGTTTTGGAAAAGTGTCAAATATATAAGTGTGCAAATATACAGTGCACATGGACTGATGTAGTTTTCTTGTTTTGAGGGGAAAAAAACAGCCCAAACTTCCAGTTCATGGTCATCTCCACTCAATACCCATCCAGATGGGTTTATGTATATATATATATATATATGAACCCATCTATAATATAACCTTCAGACTAACAGACAAGTATATCCCTGCTTTTATGCTATGTGGCATTTTGAGGTTAAATTAACCAAAAATAAAAAAATAAAATAGCAAGAGAATATGAGGAAACAACTGTGCTGCTATAATATCAAAAATACCTAAGCTCCATCATGTCCTGATATTCAGTCATTTGAATGTTAGCATGGAAAACGACACTAGGCTTTCCTATAACCTCACAGTCTACCATGTGTGACCAATGTATTAAATACAGCACAAGTGAAAATGGGCAGTGGTAGCGTGGTGGTTAATGAACCTGGCTGGCGTGCAAATAGCCTGAAAAGTTGTGGGTTTGTATCCCAGCTGCCACCGTTGTGCCCCTGAGCAAGGCACTTAACCCTAAGTTGCTCTAGGGGAGACTGGCCCTAAACAATTGATAGTTGACAAAATGTAAGTCGCTTTGGATAAAAGCTTCTGCTGAATGTATAAATGTAAACGTGAAACAGAACCTGCATTCAAGACAAATTGAAATCGACAGAATTACATGAAAGCTCCACATAGCACTTTTTGTGACAGAATAGCTATTGGTTTGTCAGTAACATTTGTTGCAATGATTGAGAAACAATGAGGATTTCTGGAAACTGATGCCTGCTGTCCCCTTCACTTGCCTGCAGGCTACACAATCAGTGGCCCACAGTAATTAGAGCGCTGGACATGGGTGTCGCAGTGACGGCAGCCAGGAGTGTGGGCTTTCTGGAATAGATCTGGGGATGCATATCTCTAGGGCGTCTGTCTGGTTTGCCTTTGTCTTTGCTGTGACTGATGAAACCGTGGTGTGTTTACCAGCTGGAGGGAACAGCAGTCCCTTTGCCAATCAATACACAGATATCACACACACGTTCACACACACACACACACCACACACACGTGTGCTGAAATGCGTTGTGAGTTGAAAACATGTTCACAAACAAACCTGGTTACACTGCTACTGATACTATTACTGTTGCCATTAAACACACACATACACACACACATACACACTGCGAGAGACACACACACAGACACAAGGAGACACACACAGAGAGAGAGAGAGAGAGAGAGAATGTACAATCTGTCTGCAATGTTCCACTCAGAGTCAGACAGTCTGGAATAGACGCCACACAGATGACATATTCTGTCTCTGAGAGACTGAGTGTTTTTAAACAGCCACGTTCAACAGCTGTTCACTCCAAAGGCAATGTTTTGGATACCTTCATTACAGACTGCTGCCAGTAAACACTGGAAATGTTTTGAGCAGCAAGGAAAGTGATCAGTCCTGAAACAGGAGCTGCTTTTCACGCAAATGGTAGGACTGCCTTAAGTTACTTTATGAAACATCAAATTTCCTCACGAAGACAAAGACAATATAATGGTCAGACTAAATAGCCGGGTGAGGGACATACCGGTACTCATCTATAGTGGTTACAAGTCTAAAAGAGAACGCTGACTTGCCTAGATCACATTAGCCACAAACCCCACCACACTTACATGAGTCATGAGTCCTGAATGGCAGAAGCTAGACATTTCCCACCCAAACAAACACAAACAAATTAGCTCGTGTCAGGCAGTTGGTATTGTTGTCATTGATCACGCCCTTCATGCCCCACCCAAACAAACAGGGTTGTCTCACATTTAGTTCTATAAAATCAGCCAATGTCAGACAATTGACATTAGTTCCTCGTGTCCATCATGTTACATCACAATTGATAGGAATCAGTGTAGATTTGTTGTGTGCATGTTTATCTAGGTAGCCATGGCCTAATGCATTCACAACAAACAACAACAGCAAAAAATATATCTAAAGCATCCTTTAAAAAATTTCACTTCCTTTACACCCAGTCCATATATCCATTAGAACTCTTTAACACTCCAAGGCCCTCTTTACACAATGCAAGCTGGAAGATAGATGGGTAGATAAATAGACGATTTATAAGCTCTCCTATCTGTGCAATTGACAACTTCCACTGTCTGTGCATTAGTCAGCAATAGCTTTGCTTTAATCAGCAAAGATTAGAGGCGAAGATGAAGGTTTCCTGTCACAGCCTCGCTCACCCCCTTCTCAAGAGGTCCTTTCAAACAGCCCTGCTGCACAGAGAAAAACAGATGGGAGCGTTGTATGGAAAATGGCGCATCAAATCCGGGCTAAAATATTTATCAGATTGTATACACATCAAAGCCTCAGAAGCCAGGAGAGAGGGAGGAAAAGGCTGGAAATCATTTTTTTTTTTTGGTCTGCTATCACATTCTCTTCTCTGTCTTTTTTTTTTTGTTTTCTGGAGATTTTTATGTTGTGAGAGCTGAGGCTGTTCATTGTAAGTCCAGGGAGCATGGAACAGTGTGTCTTAGAGGCACTTTGACCTTGGCGTGACCCTGTTAAAAAATGGAGCTATGTGGTGGGTGGTTCATTCTTCTACACCTTCACACCTGACACGACCCTTTTCACCATTTCAGGAAGGGAGACAACAAATGATGTATCCTATATTTCACAGTGCTGTAAGCTTTGAGTTGTACGGCACTTGCTGAATAGCGGCTCTCTCTCGCTATATTTACCTTGAGTCTTGTTCTTTCTTTTCAACAGTTTTCAATAAAGCGGTTCAGGCATTTACAGCAATCGTGAGTATTAACACATGCTCAAACATGAACTGATGCTGAGAAAGCTCTGTGTCGTTGTGACTCTCTTAAATAGCCACACATTCTCCTGTAATTACTACAGCTTGTGTACACAGAAATAATCAGATTCCAATCGGATACTCCAGTAGATTTAATCAGATTTCTTAAAATCTGATTTCAATTGGATGTCTCGAGTTACATGACAATTTCTAATCGGAGGTAGGTGAATAATCACATTGAAATCCGATTATTTGTTTGCATGTAACCGCACATGTAACCGCACTGAAGTATCCATGAATACTCAGGATGTAACACAGGAGTCAGTTTTGGAGACGTTATCAGCTGACTCAGCCTCAACAGGTGATGTCTTGATCTTCGTTTTTGTTTTGTTTTGTTTCTTTTTGGTATCACCTGCACATTGTTCGTGTGCCTGAGCTGAATTGATCCCACAAACCTCACACAGGAAGCATGGACATATTCGCTGTGCGGTGCACCATATGCTGATTCCTGGGCCCGCGGCGACCACTTGGGTCACGCTCGTCCTCCGCTGCGTTTTGCATGAGAGGGCAGTGCATCATCAGGCAGCACAGGGGGATGGACTGTGAGAGTGTGTGTGTACGTGCATGTGCGTCTGTGTGTACGTGCGTGTGCGTGTGGTGTGTGTGTGTATGTGCAGGTGTGTGTGTGTGTGTACATGCAGGTGTGTGTTTGTATGTGTGTGTTTGTGTGTGTATGTGTGTGTAGGATGGCATCCTTGGTGAAGCTCAGGTGGACGCCTCCTCATGTGTGTAATTTGGGGCCTTGATACGGTATTGATGGGCCTGTGAGACGAGGGGAAAATGAGGGCGAGAGGTTAAGGTAGCAGAGATTTGGAGCCAATGAGAGTTGAAAACTTTCCCCCCGATTTGAGCGAGAGGGAATAAGGAAAGAGGGATTCATATTTCTGGGTTCAGACCTCTTTCACTGTCTGCTGAACCTGCATTAGAGAGAGAGAGAGAGAGAGTTTTTTCTTCCTTCTTCTTCTTCTCCTTCTTCTTCTTCTTCTTCTTTTTCTTCTTCTTCTTCGTGAATGGGCAGCTGATGAAATTTGTTAAATGCTAGATAAATACAACAAACAAGCAATTAGATAACAAATACATAGATGCATACATACTATGTTGTGCACCTGTAAATACGTTCAAATTTAAATCTTTCTTAAATGAAAAAAATATACAAAAAAAAAACAGCATCTGGAATAATGCATGTAATCTAATACAAATGTATTACAACAAAATACTATCCCAGGGCCAGTAGCAGCCTAAGCTTAAGAGCTGAATGTTGCATTCCATCATTACTCTTGGGCGCAGTGAAGGAGAAGAAACTGCTCTATGCACAGATAAGCAATTTCCAAATGCTCGGACAGCATATGTGTTGGGGGTTGGGGTCTTGGGCAACGGGGGCTGAAGTAGGACTTGCATCGTGTTCAAGAACACATGTAGACACAAGAATACACAGCAGTGCTACAACGCAACAGCCTGCCTACAGAATTGTTGAGTTTAATATGAGCTGGTGAGTTGAGGTTAATCGATGATTGTTGAGTTCAATATCACTTCCTTCAGTGAATTTATCCAACACACACACACACATAATAATAATAATAAAACACTGAATACACATCTACAGTCTGTTTTTTTGTGTGTTTTTCTTGTTTCTGTGTCACACACACACACACACACACACACACACATACACACACAATGAAACCCTTGTCAAATATCCACATGAGGCCAAAAAATGCACCTCTTATAAAGTGACGACTGGAAACAGTAATTGAAGCCCAGGGCTTGACCAAAAGCCTCCAGCAGCTTCCTCCCATTGTCAGCGTAAAGCACTGTGACATTTACAAGTCTCTCGCCATGAACTGCCATGGCTAAAAAAATCCAATATACCCAGACTGGATCGTTGAGGTCCCTCTGCAGTCCCTGCCACATGGAGAGAGAAGTACATCTGCACAATGAACACAGGCGCATTAAGACTCACCGTGAGGTGTGATAGCACTAGAATAACACGGCTTGTCAAAACCGCTTTGATTTTCTCCCCAACCTCAAAACAAAAGCCAGAGTAAAAAAAAAAAACTAAAGAAAGAAAGTTTCTGTTACTTCTTAGTAACTAACTCGGTTCTCAAAGGAAAGCAGCAAAGCCTATTTAACATATAATAAACTCTTAAGCAGAAGAGGGGGGAAATGATTACCCCCATTTAGAGAGGCATGACAACAGACAGGTCTGGTACTTAGATAATGGCCCACCACATATCAGCGTCCCCCCACTGTGGAAAGAGGTCTGCTAATAATAGCACCAATATAACTCTCTCTCTCTCTCTCTCTCTCTCTCTCTTCTCTCACAGTTCAGAATAAAGCACAGGCTTAATTGCAGTAATAATTTACACCATCCCTGCATTCTAAATGTGCGGCTCTTTGAAGAATTTAAACATGCCCCTTTCTCTCTCTCTCTGTCTCATTCTCTCTCTTCACACACACATACACACACACACACACACACACACACACACATACAGGCATAAAGGCACACACCATATACACGTACACGGACACACACACACACACACACACACACACAAAAGCATGTGTGAATGGGTGTGGAATTAACAGTGCAAACATGGCCTCAGAGAGGGCTGCATTTGTTTGTCACTTGCACACCCCTAAAACACTGCACAATAAACATTCTCCATGGGAGGTGTGTGAGTGGCTCCTACTGGGATCTTCTGTCTCGCACGAACAGTTCTCTCCTATATGCGGCGCATACGTACGTGCAGGAGAGGCAAGCATGAAAAAAAAAAGTACTATAGAACAGAGTTTTAGGTGTGGGTCTGGATAATTTATCTCCACATGGCTGCACCTTATATACCATATGGGGACACTTGCGTGGCAGACACACACGTACAGTTTGTGTCCCTCTCCAGTCTGTGGAAAGAACGGCTGTGACTATCTTGCAGCGCACCATTTAAAGTAGCGCTGGGAAGCTGGCTTAAGTGCAGCATCTACTCTGCCTTGGCAATAATCAAATCAAGCGTGTCTGTTTTTATGCAAGCACACACACACACACACACACACACACACACACGCACACACACACACACACACCACTCCTGTTATGGCATACTGGGTGGGATCTGTGCATGCGTGGCAAAAGAGGAGGCGTAAAAGCTTCCAGAACGTGCTGGTCCTTGTGATGTATAACGAGGCGAGCTGAGGGATACAGAGGCACAGTGGTAGACGATAGGGAGCCTCCATCTTCCCCTCTGTCTCTCTCTTCATCTCTCGCTCTCTCTCTCGCCCTCTCTCTCTCTCTCTCTCTCTCTCTCTCCCTCTCTCTCCTTGTTACAGAAGAGGGTCGGGGTCACTGCTGAAAAGGACAGCAGCATATGCCATGCAGGGGGAGTAATTAAGGGTGGCGTCCGCAGGGGGAGTGTACCATAGAAGTGGCTGTCATCACAACTCTCTCTCTCTCTCTCTCTCACATACACACACACACACACACACACACACACACGCTCACATTCACACACAGACGTGTACACAGACACACACACTCAAACACACACACACACACACACACACACACACACACACACACACACAGTCCTGCCCTTCAGGCTTCTACACACAGCACCCATAATGGGCCTTCTGAGGAGGCGACGACAAGGTGGAACACGACACTGTCATCATGAAAGTCAACCACACCGCTTTCTGAGCTTTACCTCAAGGGAGACACAAGTGTGTGTGTGTGTGTGTGTGTGTGTCTGTGAGTGCGCGCGTGTGCATGTGTCCACGTGTGTGTGTGTGTGTGTGTGTGTGTGTGAGTGCGTGCGCGTGTGTGCGTGTGTCCACATGTGTGTGTGCGTTTGTGCGTGCGTACGTGTGAGTGCGTGCGTGCATGTGCGTGCGTACGAGTGTGCGTGTGTCTGCATGTGTCTCTGTGTGTGAAAATGACTCAAGAGGGATAAAGAGAGGAAAAGAAAGTGATGCCATGAGAAGTTTGCAAAATGTCTGCGATTTTTGGAGTCAATATGGTGGCTCTCTTGCAGATTAGTGAAAGATTAATTTCTTAATTTCTTGCTTTCCCTCTGGTATGTATCCACAGTGTTTCTCAATGTGAAGGGAGGATGGTTAACAGTTGCTTTTTCAAGCATATTATAACATCATGCCTTGCCAAGCACGGTTTCAATGGCAGGAATCTGTCATAATTCTAACAAATACTGAGTAACTTCTTTTCAGCTTCTTTTCATTCTTTTAAAGGATGCTTTGTGTGTTTTTTAATGTAACTTATTTCCTCACTGAACGCAATGTGTTTCACTTTAAAACAACAGATGAAATTTGAAACATTCAAAAAACAGGAAAAGTTACGTCAATGTGTAGAAGGACCCAACACTAAAAGGAGGTTGTGCTGTATGTCGGTGCTACTTTGAGACATGTGCGGCCCAGCACCCATCACCAGGGAACATAGCCCATGAAGATATGATTCTGATATAGTGTAAGAAGAGTCAGAGTCAGTACTTCTAGCATATATTCCAGATTTGTGGGAAACAAACTGTACCCCCCCCCCCAACACACACACACACACACCCCCACACCCCACACACACTTACACACACATACACATATACACACGCCTACACTTACAGCCACCCACCCCCCATACACATACACACACCCCACACACACTTACACACACATGCACATATACACACGCCTACACTCACAGCCACCTACCCCCCACACACACATACACACACCCCACACACACTTACACACACATGCACATATACACACGCCTACACTCACAGCCACCTACCCCCCACACACAGATACACACACCTGGGGGCCAAGTCACAGTCTTACTGCCTTATATTAAAGCCCTGCACATTTTAATTAAAAGCAAATTAAGATACCAAGGGCACTATACCCTCAAAGCTTAAATACTGTCATTATATTACTACTGAAATGTAACAGGTCTGAATGCCTGGCAATTAGAGCAATTAGGAGATGAATGTTATCGCCCATTTTTTAGTTCATTGCTTAGTTTTTATGTGGCAGCTGCAACTGTTTCTTTGAATAACCTTTTTATGTCATCATTAACGCGGCGTCAGAAATTATTTAATTATCCACTGAAGCGGCGATATCAAACACGGAGTCAAATTGATGACTTCTGTCCGCATGTGACACGCTGGTCGAGGGGTTGAGGTTTGTGCGTCTGCCAAGTGCATTGTGTCGTTCCACTGAGTGTCATTAATTAGCTTCTCTGACCCTCGGGTGGAGGGTTCCATAAACCGTAGTCCCCTTCCTCTGCCACCTAACACAGTCAAAATGACTAATTGCCTGGATGGACATACAGCAGGTGGGGTTGCATACTTTAAAAAAACCTCCATCAATTTATAATTCAGTGGCCGTGGATTGAAAGAGGCTCTCCGGTTACCAAAAACTGAGGAAGGAGAGAGAGAGAGAACAAAAGAAAGAAAGAAAGAGAGAGAGAAAGAAAGAAAGAAAGAAGAGAATGAGCTAAGTTTGGTGGGGCAGGTTTCTGAGACGATTAACGGCTGCAGACGGGGGCAGTGAACACCAACTAACCCCAGAGATCAGGGCTGCCTGGCTCCCGGACGAGTCACTGCCACCCAACCACCTCAGCTGCATTCATCTCTGCGGCCGGCCTACCACATACTGAGACTTATGGAGTGGCCACTGCCATCATATCGTGCCGCCTGGAGGGGTTTTAGGATCCCCCGCACCTCCATCCCTCCCTCCCTCCCGCACTCTATCCCTCCATCCCTCTCTCCCTCTCTCCCCCACTCTCTCCACCCTGCTTAACCCCGCCCAGCTGCCCACTCCACAGAGTTCCAACAGATAAATGTGCCTCTCTCTCCGTCCTTGCTCTCCCTACTCCTCATGCACCCCAGGCAGCACAGACAACAGGTCGGGAGGGGGAACTGAGGGGTGAGGGTGGGGGTGGTGGAGCTGTGGGCAGGTTAATATTACCAGGCACTTGGCCAGCCATGGTCAGATAGCCCGCACCGTCTCTCTATCGACTGCGCGGCTCCTGGGCCACAAATCTCAGGCGCAGCCTCTAAACACTAAACACCGAGCCACTTTTGATGGTCAGGTAATTTAATAGATTGCAAAGCCTCACAGTGGATTTTTATGGCTTCGTAAATCTCCCTTTCCAGGGATCAACATGGCAAAGCCAGGCAGATTGCCCACCTATATTTTAAGAACCAGGATGAATAGTAGCAATCCACTCCCTTTAGTGAACTCTAAATCCTTCTCCTTCAGCATAGCACCCAACGCCACTCAACAGCATTTTTCTCCCTTTTTTTCTGATTTAGTTCAAGCCATTAGAATGGTTCTGATGGAGGTAAACAAGACATGCTCACCACAGCCAAACAAACTCGGCTGCATGTTCACTCAGTCTGCCTTGCACATTGAAAAGTAATACCCTATACCCATTTTCCACATGCAGTTGTACTTAGGCCTCATTTACATAGAAATCGGCGAGTTCGCAGTCCATAACGGTAACTGTCCTTTCTTGGTTGTGTCTGTGTATTCACACCAGAAACTGTCCTCGGCACTAACTGGCCACCCAAGCTCTGGTTTAAAGTGTATGGAGACTGTGTTATACCACGCGCAGCATGTGTGGAAAAATAGAACTCGTTTCCATTCAAAGCGTACGACACAGAAGCTGTGCAGTGCTGCCGAGCGGAACACTCATCGCATGTCCACGGCCTTATTTGTTAACGTGCATTCTAAACTAAAATGGTCCGAAACCACATACGCACCGCAAACGCACAGCTTACAATGTCAATGAGGCGTTAGCCTCACAGCAGCAAATCATAAGCTAAAATGGTCCAAAACCACATACGCACTGCAAATGCACAGCTTGCAGTGTGAATGAGGCATTAGCCTTACAACAGCACATTCATTAGCTAGACAGAAAGGACTGAATGCTCTCTTGCATTTCAAATGCAGCAAATCACTGATAACCCCCCAGAGATACACCGTATCGGGTTCTAACAATGTTTGGCACGATATACGCAATGCACTCATACAGACAGCATAAACTAATGCTAATTTGATTAAATGGTCAAAAACGTTTTCCATTGTAACATTCAAACACTACTGGATGTAGCCACAGTGAAAGAGGAGAACAGGTGCTCAGAGACCAATATTTGCAAAAGAATGACACATACAGATAGTTTTTGTGTGAACATTATTTTTGGTATCATTATGATCTGTCATTGCTTTTATTGATAATTTAACATTAACAGATCTATGCTTTTATTGGATTTTTACTTCATTCATTAGCAATATAGTGTTTCTACTTTGCAAGTCACTTTAGACAAAAGTGACAGTCATACACAGTAAACATAAACATAAATAAGAGTTTATCATCTATGAGGTTTTGAGTGTGCAAGTGTGCATTACTTGTGTGGCAACGCCTTTCTATGCATTTCCACTGGATTATCATCTCCCTACATTGCTAGTCTGATTTTGATTCCAATGAGCTGGTTGTCTTTGGTGGCATGTTTACTGCATCCAATCAGCGAACACAGGGAAGAGTTGTGAGCACCGTGCTAGAATGCTATCAGTCAAGGCAGGCTATCAGTCAAGACCTGATCCAATTGTTTTAAACTTCATGAGGCCACGCCACCAGTAAGTAATTGTTTCTCACTACCGAATGGCCAGACACTCTTTAACAAATGAAGTGTAGTACAAAGGTCTGGTTTTAGAAGCAAGCTAGTGCATTGCATTGCATAAATAAGTAAATAAGTGGCTATTATATCAAAAAATGCCATGCAAAAAAAAAATGCATCTAATGAGGAAGAAGGTGTTGAAGTCAATCTGGGGTCAGAACCACACTTCCTCATTCCTTGTCGAGGAAGACATCGTGGTTTCATTTTTTTTTTAAATCCCAGTCACATGTAGAATGAGACATATACACAGCACAGGGCTCAAGTGTTTACACAGGCAACGCAACTTGAAATAGACCTTCAGTGTCAATTATGTTTTTCACCTTCAGCTGTAGCCAACCCAAGCTGATGGCATGATTCAGATGCTCACCACACACACACACACACACACACACACACACACACACACACACACACACAGAGAGACCTCCTCTGAGTGGCATGCTGAGCAGGAGGCATGAGTCCTTCAAGAGCAAACACACAAGCACTTTACAGCTAACAAGCCCTCAGAGGGTCAGCTGGCAGTGTGTGTGTGTGTGTGTTTGTGTGTGTGTGTTTGTGTGTCCATGAGTTTGTGTGTGTCTGTGAGTGTGTGTATTCATGTACGCATGTGTGTGTGTGTGACAGAGAGATGGTGGGGGGGGTGGTAGGATGAGGCCGCAGCATTGATTACTGTAAGTCAACACTGCCCCTACTCCAGGTCATTATATTGTGTTCAATAAAATATACACGGGATTGAGCTTGGCAGGGGAGGGCTGTCCTGGCTTCTCCTCTGGTCACTGCTGAGGCAGCAGGCTGGCCAGTCAGTCTACAGTGCTGCTCTAATGGGCTCTGGCAATGGAAATAGAAACAGCCTCACTCAGAGGAGTCTGACATTTCAGTAAAACTGTACACAAAAGTGTCCCTGTTACAGTGTACCTACACCATTAATTACAGTGTAACAAACGGTTTACCATAGTGTAATACCATGTAATAACATGGTGCATAATGGGATTTTGTGTAATACTGATTGCTGGTACATGTGCAATAATGCTGGATTCCATTGTGCTTGGTAGTCAGAAAAAACAACCTTCGCCTTGGGAAAATGCAATGGAACAGTCGATCAAGTCAAAATTACAAATCGTGAACTCAGGGTAGGCTGATGTTGTTGATGTTGATGAAGTCGGTTGAATTGTTGTCACTGTTACACTATCAATACATACATTAATTACACATTAGCTAATAGCTAATAGTACAAGTGTACTTTAAAATCCTATTAAGTCCTATTATGCTTTGGCACACAGTTTGCTACACTGTAATTCATGATGTTGATTTACCAAGGTTGCTGTCTCTATTGATACCACTTTGGGTAAGCGTGACCAGACTTTTCACTTTTCTTCACATGCAACACTCTTGCTAGGCATATGTTTATTTCATCAACTCTGTATGTTCATCAATTGTCAAATATTTCAGAACCAGTCTCCGCTAGAGCAAATTAGGGTTAAATGCCTTGCTCAAGGGCTCATTGGTAGCAGCCGAGATTCAAACCCACAACTTACTAGTATGCTAGCCAGGTTAATTAGCCACTACGCTAACACCCACCCATTTAAATAGCATAAGCAGGCAGTAGAATGGTTTGGTCCATGCCATCCTGAATAGTGTCAGCCATGTGATGGTATAGCCCAGACAGCCCAGAATAGTGTCATCAGTTGGATAGTATGGTCCAGGTGGTTCAGAATAGCGGCAGCAGTGATGGTATGGTCCAGTTGGTCCAGAGTAGCGTCAGCCGTGGGATGGTATTGGTCCAGGTGGTCCAAAATGACGTGAGCAGTGGGAGGGATGGTATGGGGCAGGTGGACTGCGTGTTCCAGGTCAGCGGAGGCGTTCAGGGTGGCGGCCTGGTGGGAAGGAAGAGGAGGAGCTGGAGGGGCTGACGGCCGCCAGCAGTCATTACCGTGATGAGCTTGACCCCGCTAGTGTCATCTGACAAGGCCTGCTAATGAAGCATGAAGAAAATGCAAGTCGGCTGACAAGACCCAGGGCCCTGGCTACATACACTCTCGACACACACACACACACAAAAAAACACACACGAAAATACACGCAAATAATAACACACACATACACACGCACACACACACACACACACACACACACACACACACACACACACACAGGAAGATACGTTCTTAAAAATGTATAGCCTTGCTTGCCATCCACATTTAAGAATGCATGGAAATTCACTCTTAACAATACACAAACAAACATGCACACAAACACACATTCAACTTATCATCGTTTTCAAAGTCACTGAGATTAGATAGGCCAAATTCTGCAGCTTATTTAGATCAGTACCAAGCAGCTCTCTGTACACAGTATCTGAAATGGTGAAGCGTTTATAGACCCTGTGAATGCAAAAGAAAAAACCCTGTAAAAACAAAAACAAAACCTGCTCTTCCATTTCAATCCCAAACTACTTCAGCTACGTTTGTATCACATCAAACAGTCATATGAACCAATGAGAAGGTCCGTCTGGAAACCCTTTGTGAACAACTGTGAAACCAGAAATCAAACTCTCTTGAAGTGGTCTATATTTAGACACATCACGGATATGCAAATAATCAAAATAATCAATGAAAATGCATTCAAATACAATATATATATTTTTATAGGTGTATTATAACTGTGTAGCGTGATGCTAATTGCAAATATGGGTGAAAGAAATACAAAAACATCCAGCAACCAGAAATGACATAAGAAGTCAGACTTGATTGCTTGCTGTTGTTGTTTTTGGTGGGTGGTGTTATTACTGTTCCTACTGCTAGTGCTGTGTTGCAAACTACTAGGCTGGCCAGGCTGGCTGAGCTGGTCGAGCAATGAGAGCACTGCAGGGAGCAGTGTGAGAGAGCGCAGCGGGAGGCATATACTGGACTGCTCCACAGATGCAGAGCTACTGGCCAGCAGCACAGCAAACGTTGCCCCACATCACAGGGAGTGCTGGTCCTCTTGTATTCAGCACCCACCCGCCTGCATATGCATTCACTGATTTCAATTACTGATTGTGACACTGGGTGCAACTGTACTGAACAGGACCACACATTTCTAGTGGGCTCTGCAGACATCCAGACAGCTGAAGATGAAGAACAAACAGTACAGGTCGAGATGAGAGAGTGAGAAAGCTATAAGCAAGATTTGAGATCACACACACCGCACTTTTGATCTGAGAACAGGTTTGTTTAAGCCGGTATAGAGTCACCAGACAACCCTGATTTCCGGGGACAGTCTCCAATTTTGGTGGTCTGTCCCTGGTAAAATAACAAAGAAAACACACTTTGTCCCTGGTTTTTGAAGCTAAAACATTACTTATTTTAATGATAGTGACTGGAGAAATAGGAGTGGCCCTGATTCCCAAGGAAATGTCCCCGATTTTCATCTCAGAGGTCTGGTCACCTTAAGCCAGTTGGAGAACAAAGTCAGAGGAATGAAATGTGGTAACTAGAAAAGCACCCGGAGAGCGCAGACCTCCGTCAAGACAATATAAATTCCAGACAGTGTTACGGATCAGCAGCAAAATTTAATCATCTGTTCCTTGTTCTAATACCCATGTTGTCCGAAAATTTCATCCAAACCTGTGCAGTACTTTTTGAGTTATTTGCTCACAGAAAGACAAACAGACAGACAGACAAATGCGGAGAAAACATAACCTCCTTGGCGGAGGTAACAAAGTTAGGGCACTGGGTTTTGAGAGGTGAAGGAGAATAACACAGCAGGTGAGAGAAAAGACTTAGTCTTAGTCTTAGTCTCTGCTAAGACTTATCTTAGTAGAATTGCCAAGAGGCATCAGCATGTTAACTCTGTGTAAGCAGGTTAAAATTAGAAACATGGCAGAAACATTAAAACCGGTAAACTGACTGCATTATATAGTGCTTTTCTACTCCTACAAGCATGCGCTTTACAATGTATGCCTCACATTCACCCATTCACACACTGGCAGCAGAGTCTCCATGCAAAGTGCCAACCTGCTCACCGGGATCAATTTGGGGTTCAGTCTCTTGCTCAAAGACACTTCGATGGGGTCAGGCGAAGTTGGACTCAGAACCTTCAACCCTCTGGTTGCCAAACAGCACCTCTGCCACCTGCGCCACCATCGCCCAAAACAAAACTAAAAAGTTATATTAATAGTTATAATAATGCTTGTGTTTTGGATACATTATACTTGGTGATGAAAGCCCACCAACCCTAGCTGCCAGCAAACAAGACCTCCGGCCATACTTTCACTTGGTATCAAATGGATAGAGACAGGGGAAGGTGTGTGTGTGTGTGTGTGTGTGTGTGTGTGTGTGTGTGTGTGTGTGTGTGTGTGTCGGGGGGGGGTGATGTATACTGATGGATATAATAATGCATGTCTCAAATGCAGATTTGACTGATTATGATATAATGTAGTAAGATGGAGTTCGGAAAAGCACAGGGCCTCCGCAACGGGCAAAGACAAAGGTAATTCATGCAAAATCAGATAGCACGTCTATTTGTGACTCAGACAGCCAAATTACTTATGAATAGGCTATCTTGAGAGAGCAAATGTCTTACGCTGACAGCCTCATGAATAAGCCAAATGAAAGTGACAATTCGTGACCTTTTGCAGTCCTGGAAAAACAAGGGGATATTTTCAAGTTAGCCACATGCAGTCCTCAGCATCCCATGTCAAATGCATTTTGGAAATTTCAGAGATTAAAAATAAATGTTTAGCCGCATGGGTAGGAGGAGAGGAGACACAACAGAGTCTTTTTCTTTGTTCGCTTGCTTTCTCTCTCTCTCTCTCTCTCTCTCTCTCAGTGTGTGTGTGTGTGTGTGTGTGTGTGTGCATGTATTGTGTCTAGTGAGTATGAATTTATTGTGCAGGTAAGCCAAAAACATTGTGGTTATTTTACCATTTAATAAAAATAAACAATTCAATCAAGTTAGTCTTTTGACCTCAGTTTCAACCTTACACTGTGATGCACAACCTAACCACGCATATTGATTTTATCACTCTGCAAACAAGAAGAGGTAGTTCAATCAAAACAAACAAAAGATGATTTGTATTTTCACAAGGTTGCTATGGACACCTATGATGCTAGATACTTCTCAGGTCTAAAACAAATTGTCGTCTCACATCCAGGTCTCCATTTTTTTCCTCTCTCTTGAGACTCTTAGGGAACAGAGCTCTCAATTGCATGCTTCAGGGTGCGGACAAATAAATCCCAGTGGGCCCGGCAATCATTCAAAACAACAGAAGTATAAATGAGCCAAACAAACCATCAGATCAATTCAATCAATACACAGTTGAGCAGCGACTGTCACTCTGTCTGGCTCTTTAAGACCAAGTATTCAGGCACCCCACTGTACACAAGAAATATTACAGTAACACCGTCTACTGTTTCAGTGAGAATGGGAAGTCCACAGGGCGAGCAAGACTTAGGCGTAATTGCGGTTTGAGCCTGGTGTCATGGAAAGATTAGCTGCCTAATACCTGGATGAAGCCAACCACCACATAATAATCACAACCTTTTTTTTCTTGTCTTTTACCCATGATCTTAATCTGCGGGAGAATGTCACTACGTTCAAAATCTATTTGTTTGAGTGTTAAATGCCAAAAACGACTTGATGTTCTCAGATAATCACACAGTTTGGTTCTGAATGAATTACACAATAATTGGCAAATATGAACTCATTATTTTTTAGTTTGCATTAAAATAGAAACTCATTATTTTCAGTTTGTATTAAACTATATTTACGTGTCAGTGACCGAATATCAGCAAGCTGTGGTTGCTGATAGGAAGAACTGTTACACCTATCACTATTGCTGGCCATTAAGCTTTTCCACACCACTTCAGTGAAGAAATTGCACCATTTAAAAGGTGCACTTGTGTCCCTTCAAAGGGGGTAAAAGAGCCAACATCCACTTCTCTGAGGCCGAGGGAAAAAGAATGAGGCTTGTTGGGTGAGAGGGTTGTAAGGAGAAGAGCTCTTGGCTGCGACACAACACCTGCTTCTGCAGAGTGTCATCCTCCTCCTCCGCCACCACCACCTGTGCACCATCACCACCACCACCCGCCTCTGTCACTGAAGCCGCCATGATGAGAGATGACCACACCCGACATCTGATTCATCATCTTAAGGAGATACAAGGAGTTGACACTCACTGTCGTGCTTTGGGAGAAAAATCTGAAACGCTTGTAGGGATCTTCCTGAGGGACCAGATCACCATAGGGCATGGCTGAAGCAGATGTAGGAGAGAAGGAGAGAGAAAGTAAGGGGGGGAGAAAAAGGACACAAACACACAGAGAGAGAGAGAGAGATGGAAAGAAAAAAAATAGAGACTGATAAAACATATACTGCAGGTAGGCAGAGAGAGGAGGAGGGGCAGAGGGGAGATGAATAGATACACAGAGAGAGAGAGAGAGAGAATGAATGTGAGTGTGTGTCATTTTTTTGTTTGACAGGTGCAACACAGTAGCATCGCTGCTCTCTTTAGTCGACACAGGTCAGTAATCATGACCAGTGTTTCAGGGACAGCAGGACAGGGGGAAGGCAACCATGACTCCAACGCAAACCTGTGTGTGTGTGTGTGTGTGTGTGTGTGTGTGTGTGTGTGTATGTGTGTGTGTGTACATATGGCAGCTGTGTGCACTGACTTTAAAGCAGGTCGATGTTCTGTGTCTGTCGTTGCAATCTCTGTGTCTGGTCCCCAGGGGGGTGAGAGAGGCTTCAGCTGCTGAAACAACTGCATCCAAAGGACATGGTGCATTTCAGGGAGTCAGGGAGGGCTGGAGGGGTGCAAGATATGACAGAGGAGAGATCTAAGTTTCCTACGATGAAAAAAGAAACATGATATCCATGTCACATCACGAGATAAAGCTTCTTGGCTTTGCATGCGTGGTGGTTCTCTCCCGGCCACTGCACCTACACCTCCTTCTCCAAGAAAGAAAGGGAAAAAAAGAAAGAAGAAAAAGAAAAAAGAAAAAAGACAAAGTCAAAAGCGCCATTTTCCCCCTCTCAGAATTGTATTTTTCTAATTAATTCGACTAATTCATAAGAAAAGATGAAGCGCAGAGTGCAAGAGAGAGAGAGAGAGTGAGGGAGGGAGGGAGAGAGAGAGAGAGAGAAAGGGAGAGAAAAAAAACACCATCTGTAGTTGCCCCACAGGCAGAACATGATGCCATCTTTGAAAAAAAAAAGTCAACAAAACATCAGTTAGAAGAAGAAGAAGAAGAAGAAGAAGAAAAGAAAAGAAAAAAAGAAGGGAGTGAAAAAAGAAAGAAAGAAATGTCTCATCCACGAGGAGCCTGACAGGCAGCCTCTCCTCCTTCATGCACTCAGCCAGTCGCTGTGTCTCTGCCGTTTTATTTTAAGATTCCTCTGCTGCAGCCGTCGAAAGAGCATCTCCGCTCCCCTCTCCGACACGGGGGCTGAGGAGCATTAAAAATGAACTCTCTCTATTTGCAAAACTACAAACCATGGATGTGGAGAGAGAGACAGAGAGAGAGGTGAGGGAAAGCAAGACAGAGTGAGAGAGAGAGAGAGAGAGAGAGAGAGAAATTGAGAGACAGAAATAAAAACAGACATAGAGTGGCTCAGACAGACAGACAGGTAGACGAAACGTTATGGCTTCTAGGCAATTCGTTTTGGCTTTTGTCTGTATGAGACCCAGGGGCTATATCACAAATGGGGAGCTGCTGCTGTGCTTCTAGAGTGAGTGCTGTGTGTCTAAGGTCTACGGTGTCCTATGATTCCCTGATCCTGAGTCTACACAGAAACGCCACTGAACTGGAAGGGCCTCACAGGATGAAAAGTGAGAGGGTGAGAGGGTGAAAAGTCAATGGGTGTGGTGTCGTGTCAGGGGTAGGGTAGAACACACACTCCTATCTCCTGATCTGATCTATCTATCTATCTATCTATCTATCTATCTATCTATCTATTTTATCTATCTATCTATTATCTATCTATGCATAGTAGAGACAGAGACTTCTGTTCACACATAAATGTTCTATATACAGTGTATATAGTGAGACAGAGAGAGTGAAAGAGAGAGAGAATCAGGCTCTTTCACTGCCAAAGGAAGCAGCGTCTTATTCAACAGAACCTCAGCTCCACATTTCCAATCTTCTCTATTCTGAATCCTCTGCGTATTCCCAACACCATCAGAATTCACAAATGAGCACGTTTGCGCCATACTGCACTAATGGGACTTATGTGATTTTTTTTTCATTCTTTGTACAGCACAGCAATGTTGACTTACTGATTGGTTAATTAGCACACAAGTGATTTGATGACAGGCAATATAAGCCTGTTGTTGTAACAACCCCTCAGGAGGCTTTATGAACCTGAAATGAGCCTCGAGTAGAGGATGAGATTATGAACATGCAGCATAGAAGCTGGAAAATTAAATAGAATAGAACAGACGCTTTGATTGTTTCACCAACATTCCAACAACTGCTAGTGGAGGCAGACAGCAGAGAGTAAAAGCCGAGTGAGAGGCACAAACGTTTACGAGTAAGTTCCGTGTTCTGTTTTTGCAAGGGGAGGAGGCAAAAATCCCCCTTTATGCAGACCAGAGTCGAGCCCTCATATGCTGATAAAGGATATGACTGAAAAGTTTAGATTGTGATGTTATGTCCCACATTTAGGCAGACCAGATTTATTCACATTTGCTCTCATTGTAACGTATTATGCTGCTCTATCTTGGTCAGTATTCAATGATCTTTGCAGAAGGCCTCCAGACTCTGTCAGAACCAATACAAGACTGTTTTCAGCAGTGTCTTTTAATGCAACAGGTAATCCTACATTTTCTTATTCTGTCATAATCTATCAGATATATATTAACTATAAAAGTGATCCTGTGTGCCTTTCAGTGTTCAGTGTAAAGATTTTGTCGAGGTAGAACTATTTTTTACAGAAAAGCATTTTTTCCTATGGTAAACAGGATAAAAGTAACATTACTTAGCGTTGTCAGCTAACAAGTTAGCAGTTATTTGGTGATGAGTTGGGCTTTTAGGTGTTTAAGGAGTTTCAATAGAAACAATAAAATCCGGTAACACTTTAGATCAGGGAAGACATTCACCATTAATTAGCATCTTATAACCATGCAAATTAATAACATGCTATACATTTGTTAGTCATTACAAGTTGCTTATTAACACCTTATTCTGCATGATCTTATTCTACCCATTATAGACCATTAAATAGACTTTCTCCAATATAAACTCCTGGTGGCCTGGTGACTGGTGGCCCACCAACGGTGGTGCAGGTGGTAGACGTGCCGTTCAGCAACCGGAGGGTTGCACGTTCGAGCCCCACTCTGCCTGACCCCATCAAAGTGTCCAGATTGCTCCCAGTGGCAGGTTGGCACCTTGCATGGCGGCCTCCGCCACCGGTGTGTGAATGTGAGACACTTTGAGTGCTCATTGGAGTGGAAGAGTGCTATTAAATGCAGTCCAATTACCATTTACAACATTCTACAGTCTGATATTTCTTGATAACGGACCGTTGCTAAGTATAACAGGCTGCTTTTAAGGAAAGCGAAACAGAACGTTGTCATAACCAATCAGCTGATCTGTAAGTTGACGGACTACTTTTTTCCATTGAAACTATTATCTATCTAACCGTTAAAATAACTATGAAAGCATTGATAAACATTCATTGTCATGTTATTCAAGAGCTCTCCACAGTCGTCGGGCTCCTGCATCACTCTGTTGGGAGTTATTCCACGATAATGACCACCTCGCAGAACGTTATCCCTTACATTGAGTATAGTCAGAGACGGTTGTAAAGAATCTTTGGGAGAGAAGAGCAGAGCAGAATAGAATAAAATAATAGGAAGGAACAAAAGAGGGTGCAATGTAATATCAACGATCGTTTAGGTTCATCAACCATCTCTGGTAATATGAACATGTGAGGACAAACAGAGCATGTACAAACAGACACACAGCACATTTTGGACACACGTCCAAAAAATGTTAAATTTCCCTCTTGCATGTACTTTCAAAAATCCTGAAGATCAAAGATGGGAAATAGATAGCTAAATACAGACAAATAGACAGATAAAGTCCCAGACATGGCACAGTGTTGATGAGGGGCAGAGAGAGCCCTGAAAGCCATCTGTAACAGTAGGTCCAACCAGGGGGAGTGTTTGGATCTAAGACCAGCTGTGACAATTGAAGGTAAAAGCCTCTTTTCATTTCAATCCTCCAGTGGTCCTTTCCAGAGAGCTGCTACGCTGCCAAACACACCCTAATTATTACACCACTCTCACAACACACATCAAACAAGACAGTCCCCTATATGATAGGCCACAGTTTCATGCATTACACTGGAAAGCACAGAGGCAGGGGAAAAATGGAATGATTGACAGGTGCTGAGAGGGTTCTTTTTACACCTTGTGCACACAGAAGCCCATGGTGTGTAACATGGCTCCATAAATGTGCAAATAGATCCGTGGGGAAAAGTGGACCGAAGCAGTGCGTGTGTGTGTGTGTGTGTGTGTGTGTACTAGGTATCAGACGATAAATGATCTGTCAGGTCTATAAAGGTATATGCTACATGCTGCAACCTCTCGACAGGAAAATAATTCACACTTAGCTACCGCCGCAGACATGGATAGTCATCAGTGCTCTTCAGATGCTCTGCAAAGGTCACTTCATAGAATCCATTTTTTCAACAGTGGTTTTTTTCACTAGTAGATATTACTGAAGAGGAGAGTTGATCTGAGTTTTAAATATCAATCGGCTAAAATGTTGTCTTTCTAACTCCCTTTTTAATTCAAAATCTCAGCAGCACCACTTAAGTATGCCAGGGGAAAAAAAAACAGAAGGAAACAGGAACCGCAAAATACCCCTCCAGACACACTGGCTCATTCTGTCAATGAGCAAAACGTTGTCTTGACAGTGATCCATCAACATTAGTATACTGATCATGAGCGACTTTACAACCCGCGTCCTTTTAAATGAGGCCGTGGATATATGCCATAGGGTGCTATTGTGTATCCTCATTTTAGAGCTTGTACTGTATTTTGAGTTGCCTGGAGATGGCAGAGGGGTCCATGAATAATTCAGAGCCAGAAACGTAAACATGGATTCTGCAGTCTTTCACTGAAAGCCTCGGTGAGTCCCCCCGCAGTAGTTTTGATATTTATAACATGGGACATTAGACATCCACCATATTCTGCTGCTGTGCTAACATCAAACGATGTGCTTTTACTCAAGTGATGGGCAACTTATAGCACGCCACACAGGAGCAGTGACGACGCTGTGTGTTATTTTAAATGAAAAAAAAACATACATGTAGCATTTAACCTGGCAAATGGACACACAAACACGCACGTACACACACACACACAGTGGATTGCACACAGGTATGCAAGCACACAGATGCAAGCCCCCCACCGCCCACCCACCCACCCACACACACACACACACACACACACACACACACACACACACACACACACACACACACACACATATACACACTGTGAACATGTTATTTTTTCTTTCTCTCTCTCTGATTTATTAGACTCCATATGAGGGCTCTAAGGCGAGGTCTGCATGGACATGGACATGGAGCTGGTAATGGGGAGGAGGGGGGCAGGGGAGGGGCAACATTTCATGTGGATTTTGTTTTTGCAGTCAGCCACGGGCGGCTGCTTCTGTGCCTCTCTCTCTCATTCTCTCTCTCTCTCTCTGCTCCTCTCCTTCGCTGCTCGTGGTGGCAAACTGAGATATTCTGAGAGACAAGTCTGCCCTGCACTTGGCAGAACACGTGACCCTGACTCCCCTGTGAGAAGGCGGACAGACCTTTTACCTCAACCCTACTGAGGGAGAGCAAGAGAGAAAGGGGGGGGGGGTTGCAAAGGAAGGGAGCGATGGAGCAATTGCCCCTAACCCTGTACTGTGTATCAGAGTAGGAAAGAAAGAAAAAAAGAAAGAAAGAATAGATGGTGAAAGCAACCATTTCACAATCTGATGACACTGCTTTGGTCTTTAAATACTCAGCAACACCTTAAACATTTTCCCTTACACACTTGTGGCAGACTTGCCAGACACAACTGCAAAGTCAGAGGGTTTACAGCTTTGTGTGTGCATGTGTGTGTGTGTGTGTGTGTGTGGTGTGTGTGTGTGTGTAGATAGGTGTGTTCCTTTCTGAGTGAGCTCTGCAGTAACACTTTTAGCTGTGAACTCCAGCCCTAACCTGTGGTTTCATGTGGAATGACGTGATTATATAAATGCTAACCAGGTGCTGGCAGTTGCAGGCTAGCAGCCACCACAGCTAGCTGCACTTGTTACATGTTTGCCACACTGGGGAAATACTGGGGTCATGTCCCCTACACACAGCCCACTGTTTCATCAAGGTTTTTTTTTTCAAAGTAGCTGTACTATGTGGAACTCACCAAATATTCCTGAGAGAAAATGAACATAGCTAATAAGTTTTAGTACTAAGTCACTAAGCTATCAACAGGTTATTCTCAGACAGACTATGTACTGTGTCCTAAGAGTCATACTTATCAACATGCACACACTCACACACACACACACACATACACACAGAGGTGTAATGGGGATATTTTTAGTGGGTATAATGTTGATATAATGTTGAATGAATGAATGTAATGAATAAATGCCTAATATTAAAACAGTGATAAATGCTCCATACCCCCGCATCCAACACCCACTACACCCCTGTACACACACATACAAACACACACACACACAAACACACACATACACACACCCACACACACACACTTTTTAGCATTTCTTCTTAAACACACATACATAACACATACCACTCATACATAAGCTGTAATCACTGTTTTATTGCATCTTTTTTGACATGTCTATCCAACATGGCATAATGTCAGAAAACATTTGAACATTTTACATTTATTCTGAATTCCTCACAACACAACAACTCTACTTCGCCACAATATAGTTGCATTCAAAAGTCTATTCAGCTGCTTTTGAATGGTAAACTGACTCAACTGAGTCACTTGTGTTTTGAACTGCAAGCTGCAGCAGACTGTAGAAAAACAACTGTGCTTTCTCAAAAACGTCAGATGCGAGTGAATGCTGTATCACATTCAAGCCTCCTCAACCACCACACACACACACACACACACTACCTCCAGCCGCAACTCTGTTAGATTCCATCCTGTCCTTCTGTGAGAAACGACTAGGCATGAGCCAAATGTGTCCTTGCTGCGTCGTGATGCGAGTGTCATCGTCTTTTACATCATGAGACAAACGCTGCCACCATATTGTCATGTGAATACCAGAGCAGGGCCCAATTAAACGCTTCTCTAATATGGTGATTATGAATAGAGCCATTGGCACTTTTCTTGGCTCAGATCTAACTGTGAGTGGAACAGGAAGTGTTGATTAGGTAGCACACGTTTTGTGCAGGCATGAATGAGTAATTAACTACCTTTTTCAAACTTTTTTTTTCTACTCAAGTAAACGGAACAGACGCCTGACGGTCCAAGCGCTCTGCTTTGATGCCTCCTATTTTGATTTGCTCCAAACATAACAACGCACAAGCATTAGTTCTACTCTCATGTAGTCAGAAATGGACTTCTTTGTTTCTTTTTTCTTTCATTGTCTTCCTCCAGCTGTTTTCCTTTAACATGGAATTGCATTTTCCAGTTTCCTGTTAGCTGTTTTTGCCCTTTGTGTTGCATGTACATTTCATGTTGTATGAACTTTCAATTGTTTTTTTAATTATTGTAATAATGAGTGCATGGATCAACATTGCTATTTTCTGCATTGCCCATTTGGGAATATTCAGACTGGGCGCTTACATGTGTTCTTTCTCTCTCTCTCTCTCTCTCTCTCTCTCTCTCTCTCTCCATCAGAGTGTGATGTTTAAGCACTGAAGGCAGAGCAGGCCCCAGGAGAGATGTTGTCGATAGAGGAAATAGCTAATACGCCATGACACATGACTGTACTAGCCACGATAGATGCTCCTCGGGAGACCTGACAGTCTGCCACACTTGCGAGCTGTTAGCATTTTGGACGTTAGCACATGCTGGTGCACAAGCCTGACTCAATCAGTAGAAATAGGCACTGTTTGCTGACATTACATCTGTTATCAGAGGGGAAACAAAAGCCATTAGTAAAATGTTATGTCTCATTAGTGTGACCTGTGAAGTAAGCAACTCATCTCCCAAACTTAAGCGGTGACATCAATTAGAAGTACTAACTTCGCCAAATACATCGGCCCACTTTTTTGTCACATCCAAGACGCAGCTGAAATTTCGTGTATTTTTATTATATAGATGATTCCCTAAGGGATAATAATAATAGATTGTCCACCGGTCATTATGGGAAAATAAGCCCCAACAGGACGAACAGGACCTTGACACGTATGTGGAGGGGTCTTATTTCATCCTGAAGGGACTTATTACAGCTAACCTCCAAATGCAGGGAGGGCCTATTTAAAGTGAATGAAACATCCCGCAGCATTCTGGAGAGCCATGTAATAAATTAGCTTTAAGGATTCGCTGTATTTGCCGGAGCAGAGGAAACATGAGAAATCAAAAATAAATTGAATCAACACTGCATGTACTTGTGTTCTGTCACATCCATAATGCTCGTATTGACCAGCGCTGGAAAACAGAGTGTGGCTAATGCTACTTTAGGGGAAGGGGGGTAAATCCATTGACTTGTGCTGTCTCTCCGTGGAAGAATTGGTGCATCTGCTGCATGTGATGAACCATTAACACACTGGATAGATTACAGCCGTTGTAGGATGTGGTCATGGACAGAGAGACAAATATGCTGCTATTCTCTCCATGAATAACAGTAATCCATCCTGAATCAGGAGGAGAAAAAGTAGGATGAATACAGTGTGTGTGTGTGTGTGTGTGTGTGTGTTTTTGTCTGTGTCTGTAGATGGTACTACAGTAATGTGGAGTGTGCGTTTCAATCAAAACCTCTGTATGTGTGCATGTGCCGTGTTGATACTAAAGAGCTTGACAAATATGTGAGCCAGGGTGTGTGTGTTTGTGTGTGTGTGTCTGGATCTGTAGACAGCATTACAGTAATGTAGAGTGTGTGTTTCGATCATAACCTCTGTGTGTCTGCACGTGCAGCGTTGATGATTCAAAAGAGCTTGAGGAATGTGTGAGCCGGGATGTGTGTGTGTGTGTGTGTGTGTGTCAGACAGAGGGACAGAGAGGAGAAGGGGCATGTGTGTGTATGTGTGTGTATGTCTGTGTGTGTGCGCGTGCGTGCGTGTGATGAGCGAGAGAAAGAGAGAGCTCTACTTTCTGCAGCAGTATGGTGCAGTGCTGCGCGTCCGCACAGCGTTCCAATGCAGCAGCTGGAATTGTGTGTGCGGTGCTGCCCCCTACAGTCTTAAGGCAGAATACACCCTGACACCCACATACGCACACAGCAATCAGGAGCAGAATACGCTCACTCACACACACACACACAGACACACACACAACAACACACATGCTCACACACACACACATACACCAACCAGGAGCAGGATATGCCCTCACACACACATACACATATAGACAGATACACACACACACACACACACACACACACACACATACACACCAACCAGGAGCAGGCGCTCCAAATGTGACCGCTCAGAGGCAGGAAAGAGGTATACTCTGAGCCCACTGAATTTAACGCAACGCCCCACATCCCATGACTCTGAGCTAACCCCAATTCATTCACATGAACAGAACAGACTATTCAGTCTCAGTATATAGAGCTTCATCCCGGACTGTGTGTGTACATTGAAAAGAAAATGGTGAGAATGTTTTCACACATGGTGAGCAATGAAGAGAGAAAAAGATCTCCTGGGATGGGAGTCCTATTGTTAAGATCAGCCATACATAAGAAAAGGGGAAATGGAAGCAATGAGGCGCTTTTAAATTGTGTGTGTGTGTGTGTGTGTGTGTGTGTGTGTGTGTGTGTGTGTTTGGGGGGGGTACCTGAGCTCTCAGTGGTGGGCTAAGGCCCCTTTAGCCATATTAATCAGCTATCAGATCATCTCTGTTAAAAGACCCATCTTCATGGAGCAAATCTGGCAGCCACTTTAGACGAAGAGGCTGCCGTTGCTGCTGCAATAAAAAATCCTGCAATGATCTGTGACATCGATCAAATCAGCCACGATCTCATGTCACCTTCGCCTGCCTGCTCGCCTCCCTTCCTGCATCCAGAAGCAGTTGCCAGGCGAAGGAGCCAATGCATTAGGGCCAAAGCTTTCTCCTATTAATGCACCCCCTCATTCCCTCCCCACCCCACACACACACACACACTTCACACGCACACACCCAGCACTTGGTAGATTGCCCTCGCCACTGAGAAGCTCCTATCCCAGCAGAAAACCCAGCTATTTAGCCATCTATCTAGCCGTCTATGAAAAGGCATTCATATATGCATACACTGCATTTAGAGAGAGGTGAGGCAAATTCAATGTCATTATATTGCTTTCTCATCCTAAAATTGGTTTAAAAAGTCACTTTGTTCTCATTGATCTACACTTAAAATACTGTAATATCCGATATGGTAATCTCAATGTCAAAACAAGACTTTTTTCAAAATGTATTAAAATTTAAAGATTCAAATATCAGATAACCCCGTACGTATTTTGTCATCTTTGGCATTGATTATTACTGTGATTACATAGGATCAGTTTAGAGACGGTGTGAACCGAAGTTTACGGATATCTCTCTGACCAGTGGCTTGAGCTAAATTAGAAACTAATCCGAAGCAGTAGACGGCGCTAGCCTGGCTAAATGATTATTACAATGATTACGAAGGATCAGGCTAGGTGAAGCTGCTCTAAGGTGCGTTCAGTGTAGGGAAAACAATGGTAAGTCTTTGTGGCTTACAAGTTTCTTTTGAAATTGAATTTAGAATTTTTGTATTTTTGTGGGGAAATGCATTCGCAAGCTATCTGAGATTGTCCCTGAAGATATGTAGAAAACTTGAAGGAGGAATATGGTGTAATTCAATCCACAGTCCTGTTGATTGAGGTCACCAAGTACTGTCTGTAGGAAAAAGAAAGAACAAAAATTGATACGATATGGACCGGATAGTCCGGTGATAACTGACGTTGACTGAATTAGGCATAAGAAAATGAAACTGAAAGGAAGTGACTGTTGCCCATTCAGTTATTGTTAGCTTCCGGATCACTATTTGGTCTATGTTGTATCAGATCTTCTCATTCTTTATCCTTCAGTGACCTTGAATAACAGGGCTATGGATTGACTCACACTAGGTTTCTCCTTTAACACAAACAGAAAACTTATTTGCAGACATTTCTGAACATCTGACAATGTTTTGCAGAGACATCTGAGGTCTTTGTATCTCTGCTTTTCTCCATTCTGTTTTGCCTCAACCTTGACCAATGCCCCCATCCAGGATTGGTTAGGTAATGACCCCAGACACATTTCTAATAGTCTGGCAGTTCTTACAGTGCGTTTCATGTTGGCAAGGCTTTCCTGTCTTTTTGCTGAGGAAAGAGTTTATTGTGAAAGGCTTCATCTGCCATAAAGGCCAGATTGACAGAGCACTAGAGTGGTGTTTGTCTTCCTACAAGTTTCTTTAATCTTCACACTCAAACAAGTTAAGCCAGAGTGAGCATCAGGTTCATGGTCACTTTTCTTACTATAGGGCCCTTCCACCTCACCACCAGACAGCTGAGTGGCCAGTTCTAGGAATAGTTCATGGTTGTTCCTGACTTCATCAGTTTAAGAATTAAAGGTCACAATGCTCTTGGATCCTTCAACGCATCAGATTTTGTTTGTGTCCTCCCCTCAATCTGGGCCTTAAGAGAATCCTGTCTTTGAACAGCGAAGGAAGGTCCATGGCTTTTATGAAGGATATGCAGATCCTTCAAATGTGAGAATATAGACAACCATGGGCCTCTTCAAATCAGATCCCATTCAATTCACTTCACCACAGGTGGTTCGGATGTAATAATCTATATCACACATACTTACACATATTTACACATACGCACATAGATACATACATAGGTATGTGTGGGCATGCATATGCATGACACATATAATAAGTACATGTGGGTGTTTAACAGACAAATGGTTAATAACTAATAGTAAAATGAATCGATTTTGTCTGTAAGGCTTTTCTTTTTTTTTCCTTCACCTGTGACTTTTCCTCCTTGGTGGCTGTTTCTGAAATAGACCCAGATCTCCAAAAAGAAGCCTTGGACGCTGGCTTCCTCTTTTTCCATGTGGCCTTTTGTGTTAAAGTTGAAGGATAGAGTATGACTGTCGGACTAAAATAGTATGGTGCTGCGTTTGGAGCTCCCGCACCCTTGTTTTAGAATGATTACTCAAAGCCCAGACTTTGACACAATGAGACCATCTCCACAGCCGAGAAGGAATACATTAAACATTCTAGGCCAGGAGCTCAGGGAAAAAACAGCACATCATAGGGGCTGCGTTATTGTGGGAGAGAACTGGTGCTGCCTCTTGGAAATCCTCCCTTTCTTTCTTTATCCCTTATTCTCTCTTTCTTTCTCTTTTTTCTCCCCTCTTTTTCTATCCTCCCTTTCTGATTTCTTTCTATATATCACTGTCTCTCCTGTCAATTTCTTTCTCTCTTTTATTCTTTCTCTCCCTCCTTCCCTTCTCTCTCTCTCTCTCTCTCTTTCTCCTTTTTTTTTCTTTCTCTCTCTCCTTGATGTTTAGGCAAAGTCACCATGTGTGGCGTCATGGAGCTTCCTGGTGAACAGTGATAGTGGTGGTGGTTGGGTGGGGGTGGGAGGGAGTTGGGGATGATCACCTCTCCCTGAAGACCAAGCCTGAGCCGGGGCTGCGCACAGTGCAGACACACCATCAGCAGCCTCTCTACAGGTAGGTCCTGATAGTGCTGAATGGGGGACTGTGGAAGAGGAAGGATGGTTTCTAGATTGACACCTGATAGTGACTGAAATAAGAAACAAAATGAGATTTTTGATTGTTTGTTTGTTTGTTTGAAACAGTTGAACAGCTGAACACAGCTGAATGTAGGGCCGCTATTTTTTCAAACTGAATATTCAGCATCTCTCCTGTCTCTTTGCTAAAGCTGAAAAAAATAACACACTCTTTACCTATTTACTGCTTTACCAGAGCTGTCAATCTTTTTCTCAATAGCACAGTATCAGATAATATAAAGATGAGGTGTTGACAAGAACAACTAAAAGAGTAACTGATTTCCTTTCACTGCGCATTTGTGTCTTGTAATCAAATGGCGCATCATCCATGAGTAGTTAATCTTCAAAAGTGCCACGGATACTCTGTAAATGGGGGAATTGATGGAGGCAGTCGATTTCTTAATCCCTAAGTGACAGCTTGCTAGCTTGAGGGGGCATTGTATGCTGCGCTCTGATTATGATAGTGGCACTGGGTTGAAAAACGCTGTTGTGATTGAAGACTGTGAGTTGTTTTTTTTCCCCCAACCTACCCCCGATGCAAGGCCAACAAACAACAGAGTTGCGAAACAAATAGCATCCTCAAGACTGCCAGCTGTGGCGGTTAAGACGCTTCCCTGATTTATTTTTGTGTGAATCTGAATCACGTTGCTTTTATCGGAAATGATGAGGTGCTTGATAGCAATTTTATGCCAAAGTGGCAATTCATTCCTGATTAGAAGCAAGCAGCACAGTGCCAAGCATTTGCTCAGCAGCTCACTCTAATTCCCCGTCGTCTCCATTCTAGGAGTTCACAAGCCAATACGTCTATGCCAACAGACACACAACAAACAGCCATGCAGCTACTGAGCAGCAACGCATGTTACTGCAGAACATCCGACCCCCAGTATTTCAAAGTCTAGAGCTGCACATTGTGCTTGATCTTATGATAGTTCTATAGTCAGTATTGTAGTATTGTAGTCCTAACATGCAATCACTGACTGACTGACTGACTGACGGATTGATTGATTGATTGATTGATTGATTGATTGATTGATTGATGATTTTTTTTTAATACTAAGAAAATAAATTTTACACCCTCACTCCTAGTCACACAAAACAAAATAACACTAGATGTATGCCCGATGTGTGTATTGAAGATACATACATAGTTCAAAGAAAACAAATTCTTTGTAACCCTAATCCTAACCTAAATAAATAAATAAACCTATAACTATAACGTAATATTTTTGATGGAAGGCTGGCAATTATGAATCTGAATTGCCCATATAGGGGAACTGAGTTCTCATTTGTACAAATGAAGAGTTTGGTTCCAAAACACTATAAATCCATTTTTGAAAATAATATAATACATATTATTCAAAAGTCATGTTTTTTTTTTATTTTTTTAATTGTGTATTTCAGTAATTATTGATCAGACTTCAATTATGTTGATTTTATTATGTCAAAATAAATCAAGTGCAACCTAAGTGTAGATCTTCTGATGTATCTGAAAAACAAACTTTAAAAAAAAGATTTCTGAAAATTCATTAAAATGGTGGATATCGCATTTTGAAACCAAACTCTTCAAATACTTTGGACATCATACACAACATCTAATATACAATATTCAGAGCGTAATTATCATAAGCAGTGCATTTGAAGACATATTAATTAATTCTATAAGCGTGTGTGAGTAGTCCACAGAGTAATATAAGAATACTTCCTCTATTGCAATGTGAAGGGTCCACTACCCTGAGGCCTTGTAATAAGTCACTGTAATGGGATGTAACTAGAGCAGAGGGGAAGGACAAATATACAGCCCAGTGTCTAGCATGGGCGGGCGTTAATAACATATTAACTTTTGGTCGTACGGCCATGCCATTAGATGTGTGCCACCTTCTGCTCCTCAGCTCTGTCAGGGGCAAGAGCAGCACGACGCAGCGCGGTGCGGTGCGAAGCAGAGCGGGGATGAGGGCCGGACATGGTGTTACTGCCTCACTGACTAAGTGGGACACTTAGAGCAGCTCCTTGGCCATCTATCTCGTGCATCAGGGGCAGTGAGAGAGTGTGAGAGAGAGAGAGAGAGAGAGAGAGAGAGAGTGATAGAGAGAAAGAGAGAGCGAGAGAGAGAGAGAGAGAGAGAGACTGGATTTATGTGAGAAGGAATCGGGTAAGGAGAGCTCTATTTTAGGGGCCACCAAGCATTCTCTGGGGTGGCTTTTAAAAAAAAGACTTAGGGACGAGGCAGCTCATGGCCAAGTGAGGCTGATGGGGTCACTGGCCACTCTGCAACTGTATTCTAGACACACACACACACACACACACACACACACACACACACACACACACACACATATGTACATGCATACATATACATGCTGTTATTTATAGTCATTACAGAAAGCAAATGGAGTCAGAACTATCCAGAGCTATCTACTCTCATATATACACACATATATACACACACACACATGTGTTTGTGTATATATGTGTATATATATGAGAGTAGCTATATATATATATATATATGAGTATGTTTATATATATATACTATATACAAAGGCTTTTCAGCATTTGTAGTAGTAGTGAATCAAAAAGCTCTACCTTGAAATTGCAGGTGAACGAAAAAAACACAGTAAGTGTGTGTGTGTGTGTGTGGGTGTGTGTGTGTTGGGGGAGTGGGCCAGTTGTGGTATGGCAGACAAGGCTGTAAAATGGCCAGAGGTGGGGATTGTGGAGAAGAGAGTGAGTGTGTGCATCTTATATGAACTCCGCAAACTCACGGGTGGCGTGGCGTATTCAAAGCTAGGCGCATGAGTGCTCAGGGTCACCGAGGCGAGGAGTGTCTAGCCTCCTATGCATTCATTGCTGGGTTGGCGCAGGTGGTTTTGGCGGTGGTGTGTGTGTGTGTGTGTGTGTGTGTGTGTGTGTGAGAGAGAGAGAGAGAGAGAGTGTATGGGGCGATCTGTGCTCTCACACTGTACGCCACTCTTCCCACAACCACATCGCTCTCTCTAACAGAAGCTAGGACAAGGGAAGGGGCCGAGGCGTGGAGTGAACTACACACAGCGAAAATGACAAAACAGTGCACGCAGTGGCAGTAGAGGATATCCACTGTGCCAAAGCCTAACTCTCTAATTCCCCCTCTCAATTATAATCAGTGTTACACTCGCACTGTGTTTCATCACAGAGCCAAGATTGCAGGAGTGATCAGGATACAGGGCAGAGTTTCTAAAAAAAATATCATTAGCCTAAGTAGTTCATAAAGTCCCTCTTACTAACTTATGTCTAACAGTTTTCGGACCATTTTGTGAAGCCATTGTGGCTTACAGTAAGAAACAGTAAAAAACTGTTTCATACTTACAGGTGATCCATAGCATTTAACCTATGCTTATGCGTTGGACAAACACATAAGATCAATTATACAGATCCATCCTCATCAGGAAACAAGGAGCTACAGAGTTAGCTTGAAGTGTGGCCCAAACATGACCTTCTATTGGGTTGGAGAGGTTAACCTGTAGGACCATGCCGCTATGTTGAAAGAATCCCCCCCCCTGAAAACTTACCTACTGCAGCAGAGACACAGTGTCACCCAGTCCAGTGTGTGAGGTAAGAGCCAATAGCAGGAAGGAAGTAGGTGGGGTTTGGTAATGTGAGTGACAGCTTGCCGTCTGAGCTGGGTGGCTTTCCCCATAAGAGCTGCGCAGAGCCATTGCAGTGTGCTCTGTGTGTGTTGTCTTCTACGCCGCCGTCATCATCTCCAAAGCTAGGACACGGAGTGTCCGCCAATTAATTGCTTTGTTTACAAGTCGTCCGCAGAGGCAGTGGGGTTTTGGAGGATGAGGTGGAGGGTTACTGCTGTGTGTGTGTGTGTGTTTGGGGGGATGCAGAGGAGTGTTGGTGAGAGGCCAGATGCTGAGTAATGACTTGGCCGGTAGAGGCATTGATTAATGCTGTGACAGGACTGGTGGAATGAGAGAAGGTGTGTGTTTATGTGTGTGTGTGTGTGTGTGTGTGTGTTGAGGGACAGGTTGAAGGGGTGACTATGTGTATGTGGTGGTGGAATATCTGTGTGTGTGTGTGTGTGTGAGCGTGCGTCTGTGTGTGCATGTGCGTCTGTGTCTGTGTGTGTTTAAGGGGAGGTTGAAGGGGTGACTGTGTGTGGAATATCTGTGTGTGTGTTTTGGGGGGGGTGGGGTGGCCAAGGCTTCTACTGATGATGAAGAGTACAGCACTCAACGCTCATCTTCATCATCTTTGTAGCAGTAAAGCCACAGCTCGGTGTGTGTGTGTGTATGTGTGTGTGTGTGTTGAGGGTATGGTTGTGTGTACGGAATGCCAAAGACAGAAAATGACTAAAGCCCTAAGCCCAGGGCTCATAAACAATAGTAATACAGTAAGTAGTTCCTAGCCTTTCACACTAAAATGAACAACATTTTTTAGAAGCAATTACCAGGTGTACAGAGAGGAAATAGCAGAAACAATATCTGAAACATAGTTACAGTGTAAAACAGTCACAAACACTACAATCATCTATACAACACAGAAGTGTACTTGCCCAAACATACCAACTCACATTGTATCTTTTCTATCTGTGTCTCTATTGAGGAAGCACTTCTTGAACTTACCTCTTTCCCTGAGTTATGGCAAATATCCATCATGAGTTATTGTCTAATCTAATGCTCGGGGATCATCTGGGAGTTCTGACAGTGATATACTTCTTCTGTGCTTCTCCACAATGCGGAGCAAAGTGGCGTCACAAGAATTACACCAATGCTGTACTTCTGCAGCTAATATGAGGTATAATAGATCGCCTGGGGTGGGACAGTGTGTATGAGAGCAGCAGAGATAAAAACACTCAAGTTAAATCAGAGAGTGGTTACAAGGCTGGGGGTTTGTGTGCGTGCGTGTGTGAGTGTGTGTGTGTGTGTGTGTGTGTGTGTGTGTGGTGTGTGTGTGTGTGTGTGTGAGCATGTACGTGTGAGTGTGTATGCGCTTGTGTGTATGTGTGTATGTGTGCGTGCGTGTGTGTGTGTGCGTGTATGTATTTGTGTGCATGTGTGTGTGTATGTGTATGTGTATGTGCACGTGCATGTGTGTGTGCTTGTGTGTGTGTGTGTGTGTGTGAGGAAGTGGTGGGGGATGCGCACATCTTTCTGTAACTGCAGCATCTCATTTGTTTGTGGGCTGTTTTCCACTCTTGATTGAGCTTGTGGGATTGAATGCCGTCCTCTATCAGATTAGCTCTCTCCGTCTGCTGACAAATGATTCTCATTTTACTGTCAGTGGGCCAGCTTTCCTAAGAGCAAACTTACGGCTCACCTCACCTCTGCTCCAGAAGAGAGGGAATGAGATGAGAGAGAAAAGGAAGGAAGAAAGGAAGGAAGGAAGGAGGGAGGGAAGAAGGAGGGTGAGACAGAGAGAACGGAGATGGGCGGCGAGATTTACGTGGAGGATAAAATAAGAGTAGTGTTAAAAATGACTTGGGTGTGGATCCTCCTCAACGTACATTAGCCTGATTGATGTCTCAGAGTTTTGGAGTTGAAATCTGGGTTGTGTGCCTGCCTGTGGCCTGCAGATGCACAATAAAGGCATTTTGCATCTAGTTTGTTCTCTGGGTTTGGGGCAGGTAATTAGGTATCCTACTGCCCTCAATGACTTCACTTCCTCAGCTTCAGGGCATTTCATCATGTAACAGGCAACCTTGCCAAAAACTGTGTTTTCAAGGTCAGGTTTGGCTGGTACACTAAGGTGGGTTGCTTTTAGTCCAGGTATCCGGGAATCCATTCCTATATTTAATGGTGTATCTCCACAGGGGACCCTTAAGGATAGACAATAAAAAGAGAGATTATTTTCTCAGTGGAATGAATTGAATCTAAAATCTTAGTGGAGTGAATCTAAAAAACACACACACACATACACATACACACACTCACCCACTCTCACACAAGTACACACATACACACTAATGCATAAAATGTGAAAAATGTTATGCTCTGGTTGCTAACACCGCCATCATCTGTATGCATACACATATACATTATACGTAATCCGGTGGCTACATAGTGTGACATACATTTGGAGAGGGGCCACTGCAGCGAACGTGAACTTTAGAGATTTTTTACCTGTATGAATGTTACATTATTGCTCCTAGGGGGAAAAGTGACAGCAGGCAAGACATGATGCCCAGGAGAAGGAGATTTTCCTGCCGGTTTAGCGACACTTGACTCCTGCTTGCGGGCGAAGGCTGCAGCTGTGTTTGCATCAGCTCATTGGACCGAAAAGCACCCTCACGAGCGCAGCCACACAGTCAGGTGGATCGTTACAAATGAACACGACTTAATAAAAAATAAAAAGCAAGGGCCTTGAAGTGTTTTT
This sequence comes from Tenualosa ilisha, assembly GCA_015244755.2. Lineage (NCBI taxonomy): Eukaryota > Metazoa > Chordata > Actinopteri > Clupeiformes > Clupeidae > Tenualosa > Tenualosa ilisha. The sequence continues at coordinate 227,523 of PYXC01000631.1, read as the reverse complement.
TTTTTTCTTTTACTTTGCGTGGTTCTCGAATGTTCCCGACACACACCTCTATACCACGCATCCTGCTCCCCTGTTAAAGCTCGTCAGCCTTGAGTCAAGTTTTGAAGTGTATGCTGAATCACTGAATTAGGCTTTTGTGAAGTTGGCCATGCCATTAAAAGGCATTTTCCATCTGTGTGTGTGTGTCTGTGTGTGTGTGTGTGTGTGAGAGAGAGTGTGTGTGGAGGAGAGCAAGACTACTGTTTGAAAAGACGTGCTCACTCCTTTTTTCAGACAGGGATGAGTGGGCGGCTGTTCAATGCGCATGAACACTAATAAGTGAAAATTTGCCAAGTACATTCTTGAAAGTTTTTGGCATAACGGTGTCGAACCTTCTGACACAATTCACATTAGCTCAATGTCACAATATGAATAACAACTATTCTTTCACAATATAACATATTAACAAGGAAGAGTAAAATCTATAATTCTATTCTTAACAACAAATTGCTAACCGCATCTTCACGCTATTCATGCAGAGATCATCAGAAGCTGTGGTATCGACTAGATCGAAGAAGTTTAATCAGCGTAAATCCTGCATCTCGTACTGTCACGACTCACATCACAAGAAAGATTTGTGCTAACCTGTGTGAGGGAATTCTGTTGTGTGTGAGTGTGTGCAGAAAATAAAAAAGTTAAAATGCCACAGAGATTCATCAGAAAATGTATGAAAACACAAGAACCTTGAGCGAATAGGGGTGAGAGAGAGAGAGAGAAGAAATGGAGCGGCCCACTGATAGAGGCTAGATGTCAGGGACGATAGCACTGAAAAGGAGAGAAAGGAGAGAAGGAGAGAAGAAGAGGGGGAGAGAAAGGCGGAGGAGGTGAAGAGGAAAGCATGTGACGCACCTTACTTATCCTTCTCTCTCTCTCTCTCTTTCTCTCTCTCCTCCCTCTCTCTCTCTTGTCCCTCTCTCTCCTTCTCTAGGGATGGGAGGTGACTCTGCTGCATAGTGCCAACCCGAACACAGTGAGAAAGGAGCAGAGACAGGAAAAAGAAGTGGGCCACGGACATCCGATATCGTCCGACAGTGGAGTGTTTGCCCGGCCTGACGTTGAGCAAACACACACACACGCACACACACACACGCAGGGAGAGTACAGGCCAGCATGGAGATTTCTGCTGACACTCCTGGCTAAAAGGCAATGATTAGGCGGGATGGTTCTTTGATCAGCGACAGCTCTTTTGAAACACCCTTTCTCTGGTAGGATTAAGAGGGGGAGATTAGCCCAATCCAATACTGTCTGCCCTGCCTTCTCATTTGTCAGCCCTCGAGTCCCGAGCCCCCAGCCCTACTCTCTGTGCCTGGCCTGTCCACCGCTAGGTCACAAGGTCGCCTGTCAAGCAAGAGCTGACTGAGAGGTTTCGAAAGGGGGGTTTGTGCTAAGCACACTGTGAGGCTAAAGAACGTGCCTTTGGGGTGGATCTTAAGAACACGAGGGGTTGCAGGCATGTGTGTGTGCATGTATTTGTGTGTCTGTAAGAGAGAGAGAAAGAGAGAGAAAGAGAGAGACAGAGAGAGACAGAGAGAGACGGTCAGCCCCAGGGGATCAGGCAGGCTATGCCAATAAAAGGCTAAATACTAACATCCAGGTAACAGTGCTGTATTCACAATGTGCTGTTATATCCACAGGCCTGTATTCAGCCCTGCAGTACTGGAGATTTTAGTCATCCATGGGTCTGTTTCTCAAACCCATAGTTGTTAACTGCTGTAGGTTATCAACTTTAGTGCCAGTTTTGGCAGTAAAGTATACATGAACACACTCAGGCCTCTGGTACATTTGTGAATTGGGTGATTGGTTTTATATATATATATATATATAAATGTGGTAAAAAGGAAGTAATCAAACCGTTGCTTCTGCATTCTTGTTGTTATTCTCCTTATAATAACAACAACAACAACAACAACAACAATAATAATAATAATAATAATATTAACACAGATTTGTTTAAAAACTGCTGGTGCTGTGGTATTGTGTTTTTATCTAGTCATCAAATTTAATTGGCAAGTCTATTACCACACGCTAATTACCATTAGCTCATCTAGCAGTTAGCGCTTATTCTCAGGTCACTCGTTTTACTGTGTGGTCGTCCCTCATGACACACAGGGTAAAAGTCCATAACTAAGCACTAAGCACTAAGCACCGTTTCTCATGGTAAATTTCCTATGCATCTGTGTGTATTTGTGTGTGTGACTACGTATGTGCATGAGTGTAACTGCATGTGGATTGTGTGTGTGTGTGTGTGTGTGTGTGTGTGTGGAGGCCATAGCAGACCTGTGTGTGTGTGTGTGTGTGTGTGTGTGTGGAGGCCATAGCAGACCTGTGTGTGTGTGTGTGTGTGTGTGTGTGTGTGTGTGTGTGTGTGTGTGTGTGTGGAGGCCATAGCAGACCTGTGTGTGTGTGTGTGTGTGTGTGTGTGTGTGTGTGGAGGCCATAGCAGACCCGTGTGTGTGTGGTGTGTGTGTGTGTGTGTGTGTGTGT